>DWNE01004240.1:0-15465 GCA_018249875.1 Cecropterus toxeus
AGGACTTTTCGTCTTAGAATATTTTTCTCTTTCGATCCCTACAATGGGGTGCGCGACTTCTGGGACACCCAGTATATGTCAAAAACACTGTACTAACTTGTGATTTAAATCAATTGATCCGTCTAACCACTAGTGGTGCGTAACAGCAAAGTTTTAAATGAATTACTTCTCGCAATCGTAAACATCTCGGTTTCCTTTCGCTTTCTTGGAAGAAATAAGTGAATTTTTAGCGATCTTATTTCAGAGACATATTATGGTTCGTAGGCTCCTTTTGCCATCAGTACCTAGAGCAACCGCTTTACTCGCTCTACCTTACAGTAACGCTGGCAACACATGGAGAATGTTTGTTAAACGCTCTATCATGATTCCTTATATGAATAGGTTGAGAACTATTGGCTTAGACACTTTTTTCCACTCTTCTTAGGTTTTACTTCGTTCAGATCGCAAATAAAATATCTTCTTGTTACTGAGTAGACGTGTAAAGCGATCGTCGGTCACAAAACTTAATCATATAATAAGCGTGGATTGTTACACAATTGACAAATAACAGTGACTTTGCAAGAACGATCTAACAATGGAAATTACTGGTTACTTCATTAATTATGTAAAATCATGTACAATAATTTCACGCGAGAATAATTCCCTGCTTTGCATATTGATTCATACAATTCGTCTATTTTATTTAAGACGTCTCAACCATTCATAGTTATTTCGTGTGTGTTATTGTGTTTATGTGCAGCGTAAATGACGTGATCTTTTTATTCTCATGCGGAAATTAATTATATACCTGTATGTATGTTCATACATGAGACTTGTAAAGTCACAACATACGGAAAGTCACACCGTCTATGCTTGGAATGCAATATTTATGTTGCCGTTGTCATTAAGAATTGTTCTGATTAAAAAAAACGTTTGTCAGAGACTAGTAATTCTTAAGGGTAGTAAATAACGCAACAAGCACTTCAGTGACATTTAAAGTTGGGGACGGTCTAAGGTTGTCCACGATCGATACAACATCGATTTGTTTAGTAGCTTTGACTGTTTGGTGTAGCTACACCGATCGATAAAAAATGAATCGTCAATCGATAATTGAATTATCATATATACCTATGCAATGTTGACAAGTTACGATGTTAGATTGTCGATCGTTGACATCGAATAACTGGGGTAAAAATGTATGGCTTGGCCGTTTCGCTACCGTCGTGGTGGTGATGCGAATATTTAGTTCCCGAAGTAAGTAACGAAACAGCCAAGCCATACATTTTTACATATATGTAGAATTTGTGAAGTTAGGGTCGTTAGAGTTAGGCCGTTAGATTCAGAAGCTTGGCTCTACATGAGATCTCATATCTTTTCCACAGACACTTATGTGGTCGTCTTGGCAACATTTTACATGAAATGTTTTTGGTAGAAAAACTATGTTCATTTCAAATTTCATGAGATCCATTTGTCACGTACATGCTTAATGCAAATTTAAGACTTATTCTCTTATGGATGCCCTTGTCAGAACTGAACCAATTTAAAATGGTACCAAACGAGAAGCACCGTCTTTCAAATAAAAAATGTCAAAATCGGTTTACACGGTCGAAAGTACTGAGGTCCTCGTTTTTTGAAGTTCGTTAAAAAGGAACTTCACGATCGAGCAAGCTATATTTCTAATATTATGCGTCTGCGACCTAAGTCGCCCTAAATAATATAAGCCTAGGGTCCTGGTCCTGCGCCGCGCTAGTAGTGGGCACCGAGGCGTTCAATTGGAGATTCCGGAATCGCCTGCAAGCGCTGAGGAAGGCCACCGAGGGGGTTTTAGTGGGTGAAAATCCCACATAACCCGGAGTCTCTCTCAAGGCTTCGGTGTATCTTATGAAGGTTTCCCCCGTCACCAAAAAGAAGGGTCCACCTCCTGGAGTGTCTCTCATTGCGGCAATGCGTGCTAATAAATAGAGTTAGAGGTACGGCTACTCTGCGGAATATTTGCAAAAAAACCTTATTTCATATCGTAATAACCGCCAAAAGTAAAGCGTTGAACATTAATAAAAAAGACAAAAAGTCGGAGAACATCGAGAAAATACATTTATAAATCTCTATATCTCTATAGTAATACAATAAAGCTGAAGAGTTTTTTGTTTCGTTGAACGCGCTAATCTCAGGAACTATTGCTTCGAATTGAAAAATTGCTTTTGTATTGAATAATCATTTATTGAACAAGGCTTAAGGCTATATAACATCACGTTATGTTTGTTTTTTTCTTATGTAGTAGCGTATGACCACGGGGCAAAGCTGGTAAACTCATATAAGTAATGTGTAGAGCATGCAGTATGCCTTTGTTTAAATTAATTTATAATTACTATTTATTTAATTCTAGTAACAAGATTTATAACGTTAGCGTTATTTACAATATGTCGTGTGAATAAAGTGCAGTGACACATATAATTGCAATCTATGTATTGTACTAATCATGTTAAGGATTCCGTTGGAGTTGTGTCGAACACGGCGAATAAGGGAGTTACTTCTTTAGAGTTTTATAGGATAAAAAGGTTGATGTATAGGTATATAGTCCAAAAAATTGTTTTATTGGTGTAGATTAAAGTTAATTTAAATTTAGAATTTAAGTCTTATAAGGTTATAATTAGGTTAATGATGATAAAAAAATTGCTAAAACAGGGCAAGTGACTTAACGAATGTGTGCTTTCAGGACATGTCGGCGGCGGATGCGGAGGGGGTGTGGAGTCCGGACATCGAGCAGAGCTTCCAGGAAGCGCTGGCGATATACCCCCCGTGCGGCAGACGCAAGATCATCCTCTCCGACGAGGGCAAGATGTACGGTGAGTCCGGACATGCTGGAAGAAGTACACTTGCACATCCATATCTTCACACAATTCCAGACCGAAGTCTCATATTTTTTTTTATAAGACAGAAGTAGCAAATATGCATGCAGTTCGCCTGCTGGTAAATAGATAAGCTGACCAAAGATGCCGCTCTTGAGGATTAAGATGGTCGCCGCGTGTGTAAATCCACCGGCATCCACACCCTCCCACTGAAACGCAAGGCCTGTTTCGAAATATACTAGACTAGCCGTGCCACGCAGTTTCACCTGCGTTTATTAGAGAACAATCTATTAAAAAGAAACAAACATATCGTGATGTTATATAGCCTAAAGCCTTCAGCGATAAATTTACTATTCAGCACATTTTTTTTCAATTCGAACCAATAGTTCCTGCTGCTTTATAATATTAGTATAGAAGTATAAATTAAGTCTTCAGACTTCGAAGTCTAACCATACTAGTTCTAGTTCACCTTTGAAGCACTTCATTTAACTTTTCGTGATTCTACTCAGACGTAACTTAAAAATATTAGCTGATTGCCTCGTAACAACAGTAATAAGAACTACTGTAGCCTGATTTGAGGGATGTGATAAGATAAAGACTTATTGGTATACCGACTTAGTCCTTAAGCGTCAATGCGTTGCACGTATCGATGTCTTGAGGTAGGTTTCCAATCTTATTTAGACCTACACTCGTATGTTAAGTGGTTTGCATACTCGAGTGTTACTTCTAAAGTATTATAGCACCGCGTAAACAGCGTAACAGACACTTCTGTAATAAAAATTTACATATTTTATTTCCGAATGCAAATGCATATACTGAACAGTGCTTTCATAGGTACACTTCCTGCGTTTTGGAATGATTCGATTTATAAAATAATACTTCATTGAATATTATTCAAAAAAGCACCATTTGCATATTGTGACTTGGTTATTTGAATATTCATACATAACACTTAGTATTAAGTTATTGTCAATGTAATATGTCTATTTCAAAATTATTTAATCAAACGTAATCCTTTCAACATAATACTCGTTCAATAACATGACGACGTGATATTTGTTTTGGATCACCACCATATTTCGGTACAATGGTTCAGAGAATCCTAATAATAAACAAATAAGACATAATTAATGATGGTAGTAATAAATTAAAAATACTTTTATCAATTTGTTAACCCTTTTATCACAAGTCAATTTAAATAATCTAAATCCCCCCCGATAATAAAATAAACATCTACAATCATGTTTTGCGAGTGCTTTTACAACTGCATCAAGTGTTCGCCGTAACGAAACCCGTACGATTTGCGCACGCATCAATTTGTGTGAATTATGACTCGGTATCAAGGCCGTTCCATCCAAAATGAACAATGGATGTGGCACGAGACAAAAGATGAGGTGAGGTATTGATGTGAGCCGACAAAGCGGTTTGCGCAATAGGATTCCACGGAAAGACGTGGACCGACAATTATTATCTCCCCGATCGGACCGTGTCGCCAATTCGAGGAAGTCAAGTGGACTTGCAGCTTTTGTTCGCTCTCTCAGCTCGCGGTAAATAACTGTCGGGGAAGCGAGGAGTTCTAGACTACTTTGGACGACTTGAGGAATTCCTCATCCGTCTATCTTCTTACGACGATTGCTTTAAGAGATATGATCCGAAACATCATACTTGCAATTGATTATTTAATAGTGAATGCAAAAAATCGAGGGTAATATTAATTTATCAATACAATTTTGATTATGATATATCATAATAATATAATAATGAAGCACAATAAAAAAAATGTGTCTTTGTAAATAAAAGTTTTATTTGTAGTGTTTAATTTTATAGTAAAGACGATAACATATAAGAACTCGTGTGAAATTAAAATGCAAATGTAAAGTAATACTAATAATAGACATAAAATAAAAAAAACGGCTAACTGTGAGTCGAGGTCATGCCTTGCATCCCGAACAGAAATTTTAAAAACATATCACATGCAGTTTCTTAATATTGTTCCGTATCCGTAGTGTAAAATATAATTACAGGTTTTCAAATTAATATGGACGATCATATTTATGAACGTTAAGACATACAAAAAACGATACAAAAACTCTTGTTTATAACTGGATTTCTGATGTTTTTTTTTATCTCGTGACGTTATTAAACATGCTTAGATAACGTTATTTATACTAACTTTTTATTTGTCCAAGCGGTGAGCAAAAACAGGCAGATAGTTAAAAGCGTATAGCTGTTATACAGGATAATATTGTCGGCCCTTTAACGTTTAACGGCGGTGACCACAAATTGACCCTCCTCAATTAAGGCCAGGTAGGCGCAATGATGGGCACTGTGAGCAAGCTCAGCTAACTCGTTAATGAAGCGCCCGTTACCATTAGATTTTGCAATAACACTAAATTTCTATTGTGACTTTAGTAGATGTTCGCGATAGTTTTGTTTCATTACAGTGCACACACATTTATTATCTATATAGATTTTTACCCGACCGCGTCACAAGGAGGGTAATGTTTTTTCAGCATATGTATGTCTGTATGCATGTCCATTTCTTAACATGTAACGTATGATTGGAATCGTCTGTCATAGTGACATGGGCTATATAATTTTAATACGTAAACAGAAATACAGGAAATTACCCCCAATTCCTGTATTTCTGTTGAAATTTAAGATGTAAATGGCCATTAATATATATGTATTAGTTAATTGAGTAAAACACTTTAATGTTACTATTCAGAATACCTAAAAGCTATTAATTTTTTTTTATGAAAACAAAAGACCCTTCGGCTAATTTTAGCAGTGGAGTTTTTGGTTTCATAATAATTTCTTGTCATGAAAGTGTTATTTTGCTGAATGTCTAACATGTGCATTCATTCAGTTCATGAGTCTATGCAATTTCTATCAAAATAATCCTCTATTAAATAAAATCCCCATTTAAAGTTTCCCCATGATTAAATTATTCTTTAGAATTTCATAAAATTGTCATGCTATTGGACATTCCGTTTATTTTCGATGCCTATTTAATTACTTTAGCGCTCGAAACGTTAAGAATTAGTACGACTTAAGAAAAATAAATCAACCTATAATCGTTTTCACTAACCCAGTTTGGCTCGAAACACTTTCGAAGATTATAAGAGAGGGCAGTTCTTAAAAATAAGAGGCGGCGCGCATTTTTCCACGTTACAATGTTAACTAAAGAAGCTCGTTAACGCGACGTGACGATTGCCACTTAAACAAACCTTTTCCCTTCAGTAAATTCACAGCTTGAAGAAATCTGCTTTGTATTCTTAGTAGATTAATACGCAGGCTGCTTATTCTAGTAAATATATGCAGAGGGTCGTCTTGCCCTACGCTTGTCAGAATGTTCTATCCACGTATCGCGTTGATGCATATACCATTGTTTTCATATCACAATACAGATTTGTCGTATGTTTTATCGAGTGGGCAGTGGAACGCAGATAAGAGTCGTTAGGGAGAAGGTGATTTTCCTATATAATAGAGGCCCGTGTTTATGAAAAGGTATTGCTTAAAAATATTAGAGAAACATTTGTTTTCAGGTAAAAAATGATTAATCGTTAACTTCCAAAGTTCTTCACCATTTCCAGTGATACTCTTAAGAGGATAGCCTACCAGACGTATTGCGACCGAGTAATAAGTTTTACGACCTCGGATAAGATTCTTCTCTTATCACTCCCCCTCAAATCAAATCACAGCACCACCTCATTGTTGTTATAAGTTAGGTTCAAAATAATATATCCTAAAGGTAAATTAGGCTAAAATAGAGGTTTGTCCAGACATCTATAGGGTCGTTCATGGCTGCTACTCATTAAATAGTGTTATAAATTTATTTTTATTTTATTTAGTTTCCTATCTGAAAATTAAAAGCTTCTATGGTTAATTAATACCTTGCTGGTAAATGTTATTGGAATTCTAAAACTAATAGATAAAAATCAGAAATAATTAATAGAGAACCATATTCAGAATGGCTTAATTTCGAAATTACCTTATTAATTGCGAGAATTAAATTGGGTCTTTGGTTAATTAGAAGTTTTATAAAACCTTAAATCTTTATCATAAATGCCATTTCTGTACGTGTGTTTGACGTGCCATATCTCATTATAGACAAAATTGTTTAAAGTTTTGATATTAACATATATGTGTATTTATATTTATGTGGTTCTTACCACAAAGTATACCATCGTATATTTATGTTTACTGTACGGAATTGTTAATATGTTTAATTTACAGAAGTATAAAAATAGTGATTTTTACGGTTCATTTTTCGAACGTAAGCAGGTTGTTTCTTTTCAGAAATCACGTAAAACTACGGGATATATTTCACGTAGAAATATTGAATCCCATTAGTATTAGCTCATATTCTTTTGATTTAAAAGATCCTGAGTGCAGTTCAACGTGATCTTATGTTCCTATACACACGTGTTATGTGTTACGTTATGCTGAAGTAAAACATAGAATAACATTGCTTCAAATTGAATATTTAATGAGACCTTAAAATATTAACATTTTATATGTAATGAATATAACTAAGAGCGGTTAAATTGTTTATTAAGTGTTTTGACAAAATTCACATGTTTTCCTCCAAATATCTTTTCGTCCGTTTGATACTAAATTCGTAAATACGACAATATAAATAGGCTTCTGATGAACAGACGCTCTAAATGTACGTACACTGGAATCTAAACAGTAGTCCTGGGATTCTCTTTTCGGACAACGTCACGTATGTTACGGGGCACAATTGACGTGGAACAATTAAAGGCAGTGCCATTACGCCGCCGGACGCACATTAAGCGCCAACATTATACGCCCCGGTTTTAATTAAAGGACTGCCCGCTCAGACCGTCGCGGTGCCAGATGGAATTGCTAAACAAATCTACCGCGGGAGATGTGTCCACCTTAAGTGATTTAATGGACGGAAAGAAATGTGCCGTTGAAATCTTATCGCTCCACCACCGGAAATAATCGCTTCTAACCTACCTAAGCATAATGTATAATACTCAATCTCCGTAGCTAGTAATAAGAATATGTAATACTTGCATTGTGTTTGTCGCATGAATTGTAGGTTATTAATTTTCACGGTACAAAAGTCACGTCAGAGTTAATAAATATGGAAGAAAATCAATTACGATCTCGTCAATAGAATCCGCCCTATTCAGAAAATATATATTTTAATTTTAACATTTTTTTTGTATCGATGACCCGCGTGACAAATTGATCAATATTAATATGTCACTCAAAGATTCCGGGTTCGATTCAAACTAGTTAATGATTTAGAATTTCAAAGATATACTGTATTTGTCTTTGCATGTGTACATGACTTTCACGACATGTCGAACGTAACGATATCATCTAATAACATATCTGAGCACTTATTTGACGGCTAATCTTATTTTTTATAACTGAGCTCGAGTTTTTGCCAACCGTTGGGTATTTAAAGAATGTCCTGTGAAACTGGGTGAAGAAAGGATTGTGTGGAGGTGGCCAATCAATTTTAGGCAATATTTCATAGCATTTTAACTATAACTGTGACTTGAAAAAACCAGGAAAGATTTAGCCACTTGTGGTCACTCATCCGACCGCGTCCAAAGATTGTTTGCTTCGTAGGGTAATTTTCATCTACAGGAGAGCTGTGCACGCATCAGTCTAATATTTATGACAATAAAATTAAAATGAGTCGGCTATAACGCCATTAATTTCGATCGTGCAATTAGATGTGAGTTCGGGGGGGACGTCAGAAGGACGTGCGATGTAAAAGAACAAGATATATAATTGCGGACACGCGTCTCGTCCGGACAATATATGAGCGCATTACTCGCGGACGTGTTCTTCGGGCTTAATCTAGCGCCAGAAAGTGCGTCACCCTAGTCCAGCGATTTCGCGTCCGCACTCACCCTCGCCCTCGGCCCGGCGTCTAATCTCACAGAAATTGTCTTCACTTAAGCGTCGTAAGCCGTAACGTACTCTCACATGAAAGAGTGTTGACATTTTCCTTGTGCGGCAAGTTAACGTGCGACTAACGTTTTTGATGCGCTTCCACTTTCAGGATGGTTGTTACTGGAATAATTATTTTAGTAACATTTATTACTGCTTCTTTATGCACTGTTTTTAATGCCTTATATAATGAGGTAATTGTATTTACTTAATATAATATAACTTTTGTTGATTATAGTATGATTTTTATAACTCCTTACACCATTATGAACTTGGGCGTCAAATATTCATCGAACGTCATTAATTTGCAAACTTTTTGCCTTGCTTTATTGCATAGTCGTGACACCTAATTTATCAAACCATTAGCGAGTATATTATAAGATTATTGAATGGACTCGGTGTCGTTATAGATGCACGTGAGGAGTAATTTAGCGCAGCTTATATCACGCGGTGAGTTGTTGGAAACTGTTTGGCTACAAAGCCAGAGCCGACGGCACCGTTGCAGGCACGTTCGTGAGTTAAGACATTCAAAACCGCTCAATATCCTGGGAGTATGAAAGTTTCGTCGGCGCACGGCTTCACGTGGTCCGGGGGGCGGCGGGCGAGGGGTTAGCCGGGAGGGCTAAACTATGCGAAGAATGCGCAATTAGTGAGCGAGCGAGCGTGTAAGGGGCCCGGCCGCGCCGCTAGGCGGCGAACGCAGTAAGAAAATATAAAGAAGGGGCGGGCTCCCGCGCCCGTTGTTTAGCGCCCCGCCCGCCTTCAGGCATAACTCCCGATTGTCTCCCGAGAAATCCTCCTTAGACCCGTCGCAACTCAACCCTTCTGCGAGCCGAATCCTTGCATATCTTCTGTTTGGGTCAGCGTGAAATTCTGCCGAGTCGCCTGTTACGGTGTAGTGAAATGTTTCATTGATTGAATATAGTGCTTTGAAAGTCGTTTCCATATATACGCATACCTAGTCATCGTCTTTGTAACACAAAGTTTCTCGTACGACATTAAATAAGATCATTTTAGCGAACCCCGACCTACGTTGTCGTTTCGGTTGGCAAACAACACGCGCCGACTTGAATTTACGCAATCAGTGGAACGACATTTAAATTTATTGTTGTCGACACAAGCCACAGAAACTTTTAGAATTGTTATATTAACATGAGATTGAGTTGTTGCTTCTATTATACTGTGTGAGCAAAATTCGATTATCAGTTCCTGAAAGTCTTGCAAGATAACTGTGGAAATTAAACATTGTTACCGTTTAAGATTCTCCGTACGATAGTACAAAGAAAATCAATTAAGATTGCTAAGTCTTTGAAGACTAGGCCAAAGACTAAGCTTGTGAAATTTTATGAAAATATCAGACGTTGTTGTTGCTGGGAAACACCGGCTAATTTTAAGGTACCCTAAAGTATGTAGGTATGTGCCTTTGAGCCATACTGAAGATCCATAACCGTCCGTCTGCCGAGTTTCGTTAGGCTTTCGCAAGTAGATTATAAGCACCTGAAGAGTTAAGGCCTAATATTAGATTCCATTACATCACTTGCAAATTTAATAAACTTGGTGATCTTGCGATCTACAATGATGCATAAATGTTCGTGTCACGTGTAAATGAAACTGAAAGCTATCCACTCCAATTGAATTAAATTATTAGGTTGGATAATTAATAGAACTTTGATTATAGCGTAATGAAATTAAAACCTCAACATAAAATTACAATGGAAAAAGGAATAGGGAAGCCAACTAAATTAATTTATTGCACTTTAAATGCATTTTTGTGTTAAGAAAATATATTAACGTGAGAGTACATTTCCTCTCATAAAACACCTAAAACAATTGTGAGATCGTGCCCCGTTAATGTATTTCTGATGGATCTCCAATATCTTCAAAGTTTTCGAATAAATTTCGTTAAAAAGTAGGTGTTGGAATAAACGACTCTGTAGTTCCATTAAGTATCAAGATTACGACGATTTGAGGATTAGTATAACCGTTTAATACATTTTACCATATTTACAATGGGTCGGGTGATAGGATCTGAAATTTTGTGTAAATAATGCACTGGCTTACTGGCTGTAAAAAACAGCCGTAATACCTATTTGTCATATTAATGTTCTTTTACATGACCGTTTATCATAATTATGATTTCCTAAAAGATGACAGTAATCGCGGAGATACTGTTAATGTCTTGTTTCAACTGTTACATATACATACATATTATCATAAATCAACCAATTGCTCTTCGGTGGTCTTCACTGGTGATGGCGGTGATTACCACTATCATTAATGCGTTGAAAGCATTGATGGTGTATGTATGAAATGCATCGTGGACGGTGACACATGTTTTTTTTTTATTAAACGGGTTGTTGATGTGTACTATAACTACTCTACTGTATACTACTGCTTAACATACTAACTAGTATGTATAACCTCTATAATACTTAACGAATGAACTGCACGTACATTTGCTATTGCAATATCTCAAAATAAGAGTCGTATAAGAAATAATCAATATTCATAATAGGCTGAGCGCACACGCACAATTTCATCCGTGTGGAGTGCGCGAGAGCGTGGCCGCGTCGCGCTGGCAGTGGACCAAATTAGCCAACTAACGAACTAATAAATAATGATCTCTTGTTTTTCTATTCGCCGCGGAATAGAAACGTTTCGAGTCGATCCTTCTCTGCAACGCACTATTTATAGCGGGATGCACACGACGTTACGGGTGAAAGCACTCTTAATGCTGGATTCGCGGCCGGTGTCGCTAAGTGGATGTTCGGATGTTACGCCCGCGACGAATAACATACGGCGTGTTTATCGTCCATACTTATTCGTGTTAATAGCGATTTGCAGAGTGGCCGCACTCACTAAATTTAACCTAAAACCCGCCGTGAAAACTTTACGAAACGGTGCCATAATTCCGCAGCGATTTCAAGAATGTCCGACTTGAGACTTGAAAAGTTCGCTTCCTGAGCTTATGACCGCCTTTAACTTTAATTTTGGACAATGTTATAAAGAGCCAAAGTTATAATACACTATAAATATATTGTTGTATTTTCACATCGTACGCTTATTTTATTTGTTGTAGAGATTTGGACCAACAGAGAATAATCCTGGAAATCCCACTTTGGATTAATTTAGTTTCAACACTTATAGTTTATTTACTTTCATGCCACCTAAAAAATAAAATAATGACTTGTATATTCGATAATTTAAATGCTATGCAAACGTCAGTCGTGAAGACTGTCTTTAAAACCCTACTGTAAATAACGGGTAAATTACATTAGAGCTCTATTTTTTTGCACTTGTTCATTCCATCTACTTTATGAAATGTAACAGACTATTAATAATTATATACATATCTTTTTTTTTTTTCGCTTCATAAATTTATGTTTTTAATTAGATATTGCGTACGTATCAGTAAATTTTTCCAAAATGAAATTTACAAAACGTGCTCCGTCATCTATGAAATTTAACCCACCAATGATCAATGTCCATACAAATGACTAGGTATATGTACGCGTTCGCCTCAACGAGCAGCCAAGGGGTTAATTAAATTCGCACCAGCCGTCTCTCGTCGCCATCGCATTCCCCGAATTCAATGAGATTTCAATTTACTTTGCTCCGGTTCTGTCTTCCTCTGTTCGTTGTCTACGAATTAATACACTATTGTCTCAATTAAAATCATAGTTCGGGGTCACTGAAGTGTAGCCACTACTAAGTGATGCTACAAACCACTGGCGTTTATCACTCTTGGTACTATTTATTTTATTATTTTCAATACCTATACATGGCGTAACAATGTATAAAGTTCAATAAGTAAAATGTACCCCACAGTTCAGTAAAATGAAAGCACAATTGATAACAAAGTAAATGCTATTCTCTAACCCCATTTATTTCGTTCGAACAGTTGTAAACATTCTGAATAATGGTAGAAAGAGATTTTGTCAGCTTTATATTAGGTACATCAAAAATATTAAGAGTTTTATTAATATACATTTTGGGAAAATTGAAGCTAAACAAACTTACGGTTATTCCCATTACTATCAACAATGGTTCATTAGCAAAATATAAATTGAAACTGTTAATATGAAATGCATTACATTCGGCCAATTCTGCCTCGAATTCCGCCCCGGCTGCAGTTTCAATAATTGAAAATAGCTATTCAAAATATTTTGAAAATTGTTTCATAACGGGATCGGCATCGGAGTCGCGCCGGGATTGCATTGTGCCGCGCGTTTGTTCTGTTTCGACTATTTGAAATATTTCGCGGGTTATGTCAATTGGCGCTGCTCGATTTGCTTGTTTATCTTTCCACCGCAATGCTCTGTAAACGAACGAATTGAACGAACAATTCTATATTATATATATTTATGTAATACACAAAGGCGAATAATTATAATATAGTACAATATTGTATACGATACTAATCTACAGGCCCATATTAGAAGAAACAAAATGGAAAGTCCACGTGTTTTTCTTGAAAATAACTTCCTTTTAGCTTTCATTTATCTCGATACAATATACAAAATAGAAACAAATTTTAACCTTCTGTGTCCGAGTATAACTTATATTTTATTTCTTAAGCTACTGCTAAATCGTCTACAGATATTTCAAGTTGCCAAAAGTTCGTACATCGATGTTATTGACCTATTGCATCCCCAATTTTTACATTAAAGCAGATGTGATCGCTGTTTTTTTAACGACTTAGTAAGTAGAACTCAATCTCTCAGTCAGAACGAATTTGTTGAACGCAATTTACCTTGATCCTATTTGGGGTTGCTCCAAGGAAGGCACTGTAGTGAGCTCGAAATCAAGCGGATTCCTAGCTCCTTTATTTCTATTATATATAATAAAAAATGTGATTCGATAATGTTTTAATCATATTGGTAATTATATATGTACTACAATATACATTTACACTGTTTCATACCATACATTCATATTTATTATATCAGGTTCTTAGTGGTAAAACTTTGTTACTAATTGGATTGTCACCTGTATAAATTATTGTACCTTGACTATTGTAATTTACTTATATACTTTATGAGTACTGTAAAGTACGCCAAATTACTTTATAATGCATTATCTGAGAGTCAAAAAGTTTGGTCGTAAGCATTTTTGCAAAATTAATCACGCGGGCCCAAACTTGACGGTGGTTTCGATTATAAGGTTTCTATGGTCACCTTTCGGTTCCATGACATATTACATTGCTTTTCGATTTACACGGAAAGATTCAGCTCATTCGAATATCGGAAATTGGCCGAATTTGAGTTATATTCTAGACAGAGCGGGAAACGTGAAAATAAAAACTACTTATAGCGAAGAAAAAAATGTACTTTATTTTGAAACTATGTACTTTACTTTGAAAACAAAGCACAATTTAGTCTATAGGGCTGAATTGTACTTAACAGCGTACGCAGATACCAAAACTTGTCACAAATTTAATTGTTGCTTACTTACGAAGTCTCCGTATTATGTTACAGGAAGGAACGAGCTTATAGCAAGATATATCAAACTAAGGACAGGAAAAACTCGCACCAGGAAACAAGTCTCATCTCACATACAGGTTCTAGCTAGGCGGAAACTTCGTGAAATTCAGGCCAAACTAAAAGTGGTGAGTTTCTTATTGGAGCATTTGTATACAGTTAAATATATCTGGATCTTTCATATATGATTCCATTGGAATAGTTTAAACTGAGTAGTCTTCGTTACTTGCAATATTTCGTTTATGAGTAGTCTTCGTTACTTGCAATATTTCGTTTAAACTTACTACACAAAATAATGTTATTTTATGTAGTTAGTTTTCTGACCAGACTGATACCCAAACGATGAATGCAGTTTTCGACTAAGCTTGTTTGCGTTTGTGTCTTCATCTTTGTGTGTGTCCATGGTACAACACAAAAAAAATCTCAGTGTGGGGCTAAGAGTGAATAATTGACTACAAATATTTGACATGTAAATCTAACGGGAAATAATAATAGTAATGTAACTTATGTAAACACATAATGATTTAATGAAAATGTATCTATCGAAGTTACTATTAATTTATTTGGTTTCAACTTTATAATCACCCAAAATTATCTTTTTTGCCCATTTGCCCAATTAAATATTAATTATTATAATGTAATTTTATATGTCATAACATGACTAGATATTATGGAACTGCCTGTATTATGTAAACCACCTTGTTTGTACCTATATCTAATAAGAAATAAACAATAAAAAAAATACATAAATAAAAAAAACCGGTCGCACTCCAATTCATATGCTTATAAATCTTATAACAGTTACGATATGTGAACTAAATAATTTAGGATGGTGGTGTGATGAAAGAGAAGGCGATGCAGTCGATGAGCACGCTGTCTAGCGCTCAGATAGTGGCCGGGTTGCCGCATCCAGCCTACCACCACACGGTACTTAGGCATGCTGCACATGTGATTATCCGTGTAGATATATCGCTTTGTACTAAATATTTTGACGATTAATGTATTGTTTGAAATAACTAAAATTGATTGAAAAAACAATTAATAGTGGATACTGTATAAGGCTTTTACATTTACAGACATCAAACGTACCTATACATTGCCGTGACAGAAAGTGTCATATTTTACCAGATTTCAAAAAAGGAAGAGGTTCTCAATTCAACTGTATTTTTTTTTATTATTTGTTACCTCATTCACACGCGATTTTGACAGGTAGGGCTACC
>DWNE01004241.1:0-15463 GCA_018249875.1 Cecropterus toxeus
TATTTGTTTATAATACATATAACGCCAAATCGGTTTGCGCAATTAATTGGCAAAGTAATTTACCACTTGCAACAATGACATAATTTTCTATGATCATCTGCTTTAAAGGCAATACAATATAAACTTTTTTACCTATGTACATTCATTCTTCCTAATCCATTTTTAATTCACATCAATGCAGGTTGTATGCTTCTCATTCAATTAATTTACTTTAAATATCATGTTTTATGTTATTCTCCATACGAAATTTATGTACATTTATACGAGTACTCATAATTTTAGGGCGTTTTACGTAAAGCTTCTTCACTACCTGTATATTCATGAGAATTTTTTTATGTTTTGTTGACATTTAATATAATGTTCTCAATCATCTCATTTATGTAATGGAACTTTCAGGCTAAAGTGGTAAAGACCTACTTTCAATACATTGACATGTTTTGTCTTTAGAATTTCTATGATGTTCATCAATGTTTATCATCTTACTACATATCACTTTAACTTCAGCTGTTCTATTATCAGGAATAGTTGTATTAATTATTCCTTTTAACACTTGATTTTTTTAACAAGTATGGTAAACTTCCAGTCACAGCAGACTACCCACCAAGAGAGGCTGAAAAGAAACCAGCCCGGCCCGCCCCTCCGGCACCACAAAGGCCTCCCCCTCCACAACCAGCCCACCAGCAACCAGCACCCGAAACCAACACGGCTGACTTCCTCAACCTGAGCAATGAAGCCAAGGCACAGAGTGTGGAGAAACCAGCGCCCAAGCTGAAGAGCGATGACTCCTTCGATTTCTTTGGCATGATGGAAAAGACGACTAATGACGACGCGTTTGGTGATTTCTTGAGCAACAATGCTGCTGAGACTGCTAAGGTTTGTATGAAGTTCTCTATTTGAGTCTAAAACGAGTATCCTTGTGATAAGAGTCTGTTTTAATCTAAGCTAATGTTGCTAGGTGATCCCATTATCAGTGGGTAAGCGCTTCTATCATTGAAAACTTTGAGGACAGTTATTGTTTCCCACGTTGTTGCAAGAATGCTAAAAAATTTCACAAAACAGAAAAAATTTAAACAGAATAAACTAGCAATACTCGTAACAATAAGCGTAATACTACAATGAAAAACCAAATGCCATGATGTTACATTACTAACTTTTATATTATAAATGCTCGTTAGGTTTTCTTAATTTAATAATCTAATTTTCTGCGCAACTTTCTTTATTCTTTTGACGATAACAAACAAAACAAAAAAAATAATTAGTGAAATTGGTCCAACCGTTCATGCGTTATGCCATGACCAAGAAAGTAGGGATTCATTTTTATATACATAGATTAGTCAATTGTAATTTACGATTATTTTGCAGCCATTCACATCCGAGTCCATATTCGGCGACCTGCCCGCCCCTCCAACGGAGCCGGCCGCAGTCAACGTGAATTCCAGCGACCCGCTTAATTTTGATCCGTTCGGCCTCAATGACCCATTGCCTAAGCAGGAGCCGTTGCTCACTCCGTTGATTAAAGATGAAGGTGAATTATATGTGTTTGTAGAAAGTTAATAATTAACGTGGCAAGGTGATTGTATATTGAACATTTTTTTTCAAACAGTTCCGTCCATGCATTCGTTTATCTAGAATCCATTGCTGGTAATAGACATCCAGTGGTGGTTTTCACTTAAAGAGTCATCGCACCTGGTATGCGTTTCGGTGACCGTAGTACGTATTGACGTTTCACAGAAATACGCTGCTGCTCATTTTCTTTAAAGCATCCTACGACGTCCATCGAAAAGAAAGGAGTAATGCAAGACGCTCCATACCAAAATCTAAAATGAGTGTCTATTTTTTAAGTCATATCAAGCAATCATATACATATTATAAAACCATAGAGTTCTAATCAAGTTGAATCTATTCAAATAAACTATAGATACGTATTACGTTAGTCTGTTACGTTCACTTAACGAACGTTGGTATAATATAACACAATGTACATCAGGCGGTCGTCCGTCGAGCGTGCCGCTGGAGCAAGCCCAGCCGCGCAAGGACCCGTTCGGCGACCTCGGGCTGCTGGGCGCGGCGGCGGGCGCGGCGTCCGCGGCGGCGTCCGGCGCGCCGACGCCGCGCGACACGCCGCGCGCGTCGCCCGCGCACACGCCGCACACGCACACGCCCGTGCACGCGCACACGCCCGCGCGCTCGCCCGCGCACCAGCCGGACTACAGGTCAGCTTTTGCGGTTCCATATCCATAAAAACGGAACCCTATATTACCAAGACTCCGTTGTCCGACTGGCCGTCCGTCCGTTTGCCTGTATGTCATTAACCGTGATAGCTAAATAGTTGAAATTTTCACAGATGATGCATTGCTGTTGGTAAACAATAACAAATACTAAAAACAAAATAAAATCAATATTTAAGGAGGCTTACATACAACGAAAGTGATGTTTTTTGTGTTTTTTTGAATAGAATGATATGGAGACGTTCATGTGCGAGTCCGACTCGCACTAGGCCAATTTCTTAAATATTTTTTTATCAGATTAAAGTGGCAAACGAGCTTACAGTCAGCCTAGTAATGACTGCCATTCATGGACATCCGTAATTAAGAAAAAATATATAGAACCTAGATTATATTTGAAGTCAACACAGAAGAGTTGCTCCCGAGGACTGAAATGGTCTAATTTAAATTATTTTCATATCCCCTCACCATTTACAATTTATATTAAAATTTATATAATATAAATTTATTTTTTTAGTCGAACTCACTTCGACACGGCGAAACCTCCCGTGGAAGAGAAAACTAAGAAATCGACGGATGTGTTCGGCGATCTACTGGGCAGCCAGGGGTACGACTTTGCTAAGAAGGACAGCGGACCCAAAACAATGAATGCTATGCGGAAAGAGGAGATGGTTAAAGAAATGGATCCCGACAAGCTTAAGATTCATGAATGGGTGAGTTGTAATATTGAAACCTTTATTATTAAGTGTAGGTGGAAACTATTACTGTTTTTTTTACGTGTATATTTTTAAGAATGCCATCATTAATAATCATAATTAAAGAATTGCTTCTTACAAGAAAGATATATAAATAGGCCTTAATAAGACACGGCAAAAACAAAACTACAACCAAACCTGACAAAACTACGCCAAATAAATGTTCAATTCATTCAGTCTTTCATCATGTTAATAGTGCTGCTATTTTAATCAATATAATACAGAAATTATGCAGGTCGCTGCAGTTATCCTATCAATTTAGTTGATTAATATCAAATCATCAAATTGAAAGATGCATGTTGAAAAACTCATGCCGATGTGATTATGGTTGATATGCTACATTGTGCGTTTGTTGTGTGAGTGCGTGGCACTCTCCGCGTTCTTATATTTTCGCCCGTATCAATAAAAAACCACGGTGCTTACGTTAAACGTTAATAAACGCAGTCAAGCACACGGTCGCATGTTAAAAAATGGCAGAATCGGTGTTATTATTCGTTTTGCAAACAGACGGAGGGCAAGAAGGCGAACATCCGCGCGCTGCTGTGCTCGCTGCACACGGTGGTGTGGGCGGAGTGCCGCTGGGCGCGCTGCGACATGGCGCAGCTGGTGTCGCCCGCCGACGTCAAGCGCAACTACCGCAAGGCCTGCCTCGCCGTGCACCCGGACAAGGTACTGGCCACATGTGTGCCACTAGGCTTCACTAGAGGCCTGAGGCACATCTAACAAAAGTCATAAGGGACCATTCAAGTATTACGTAACGCCATTTGGAGGGAGGGTCTTGTAAAATGTTACGATGCATTACAGAGGAAGTAAGGGGATATGTAATAAATAATTTAAAAAAATCTTACATAATTATAATTAATCGTTTCATGTAAAAAAAATTAAAGAAATGCTATTGGGAGCAGCGTTGACCTATTACAAAAATATTGATCTCGACAACTACGCCATTTATTAGGTCAGAATCATAGTATATTAGTTATGGATTAGTATAACCGCCGGTGACAAACGTAACTTCATAAAGAACAGGAATTCTATAGAAAGTCAATCACAGATCTCTCCCGAAACCTAAAGTCGTCACCTCATATGAATTACACCCGGCAACCACACCCATCCACTGAAGCGCAAGAACTGATTCATGCTTGACTATTGCAATCATAATCATGTCATGGGGGTAGCTCACCGTTTGAACCTATGGTTGCCATTACAAGGTATGCCTTGTAAATAATGATACCTAAATTATCACTTAAGATGTAGCCATTACCACACTACAGAATAAACGAGACACTAAAACTAATAAATCTTTCGGGATATCAACAAGTTAAATCCCAATCTTATATAACGTCTTGCGGCCGGTGAATAACATCACGTTTATCTTTCAGCAAATGGGAACTTCGAACGAAAACATAGCTAAGATGATATTCATGGAGCTTAACAACGCGTGGAGCGACTTCGAGAACGATGCCAAGCAACAGAATCTATTCCAATCTTAACGCCCCAACATTTATATCTAGTATTAATTATCAACATTTATCATTGTGTAGCTACAAGCCTCTTAGCTAATGATGGATTACAAGTCGTGTGTAAAAATGTGATCAACCTGATGAATCCAATAAAAAGAAATCATATTGATAGCTTGGTTCATTATTAGAAATATTAGATAGATTATTGAGAAACCCCATGTGATGCATTTTAAATGAATATCAATTCCATCATTAGCTAGTAAGGGTAATATAATATAGCAAAGACATAATATTTTGTACGCCCTAGAAAAAAACGCATATGATTTACGTAACATAGACGAAGGGTCGATATAGATCTATGTTAGATAATGAAAAACACGTTGCCATAGTTAAAATATTATTGCAGTTATTTTTTTAGGAATCACATTACAGGTGTTACTTGAATTAAAAAAATAGACTGATATGTTTTGCGCCTTCAAGGTTATCTGCTAGATGTATGGAGATTGCTGGAAAAATTGAATGAAATGAACTCCCATTCATTCGTCATTGAAATTAAGGCATGTTATTTTACATACTTTTGTCTGTTAACAGATATAACTTTTTTACAGTAATAGATGTCTATATGCTCACTGCGTCTATGATACGTATGAGCTCTAAATATGTTCATGTAGATACAGAAGTTGCTTGAACAATATTATACTTTAAAGATAACATAGTACGACGTCTTTGATGTATGTTAGCCGGTAGTGTTAAGATAATTATAGAAGAATACTTATCGAACTTAATACAATGCGATACTCATGTATTACTAAATATATCGTAATGTATTTCAGAATTTAAGCATTCATTTTAATACTGTAATTTTTTCTAGCTTTCTGACTTATTGTAACTAAATCTATACATATTTAGGCAGATTTAGTTTAATTAATGTTAAGATATATAAGGCTCATAGCCGTATAGTCTCGAAGCTTAGCTAAAATGAAATAATGATCCTGATGAATGAATTTCCTTATGACATACAACATTTCTGGTTTTGTTGAAAGTGCCATAATACCAATGAGTAGAAGATATAAAAATAAATAAATTTCACACTGTAGTAAGGGCTTCTCACTGTACCGTGCCATATCATGATCGTAGCCGTTTTGGCACAAGTAAGAAATAAATAATTTAAATATAGTCTGATTCATAATTAGGGGTTATTTTTTCTGCGCAGTTGCATGTTGATTATGTTTCTTAAATACAGCAGTAGCCTAAGATGTTACTTGCTAAAATAATTTTCCACGTTCAAATATTTTAAGATTTTTTCGCTCATGCAGAATAGTCACTGATGTTATAAAGTGTTATAAGTCTAGTAATAACTTATAAAAAATTAAAACGGTAAATTGTAAACAGCAATCGAACGATTTTAAAGAACATTCGTCTACGACGCGGACCTGTTAGATACAAAATTACGTAAAAAATCGATTTAGTAAATCGATACAGTAAACAATCATGATGTGTTCTATACGTTTATCATACAAGAATCAAATCACATCAGCTGTAACTTTTACTTCAGAGTGTAATGCGCTACATTCGTGGTTTCTACGTTCATAATACGGTCATGCCACGGGACTGTGCAGTGAGCAAAAAGCTCCACTGTTACGAGAAGATTTTTATACACTTGTTTTGTCACATGTGCATGGTTAGCCAATACTACGACAAAACACAGTAGGATATAGTATATTTAAATGATAACAGTAGGATTTTTCACGTGTATCTACTTCGTACAAGTTGCATCGAACAAACGAAATGTTGGTTTGAAGTCTAGGAAATAATTATGTTGATTTTAAAAACATATTTTGTGTAATTTGGTGTTTATTGCAAGTGTTGTATTTATATATGTTGAATAAATCAAATAATTTATGAGTATGGGTATAAATGAAGGTATAATGTAAATTGGGATGATCGGTATTGAGGGAGTGGTGCACATAGTGTAGAAGTAAACAAGTTTTTTTCTATATAAAATTTAGTTAATCCGTTAAACGTTTATATTAAAAATGTCAACTTGTTGTCTTATGATTACAGAATTATTTACAAGTAAATGTTATAAAATATTTCGCCATACGTAAGTCTTGCTAAATAATGTTGATGTAACGTAGTTTAGCCAACAGTATGTTTCTATGAGGACAGAAAAAATAGTTTTAATAGCCTTTTGAAGACATAAATATAAATAGAAAATAGAAAAATAATAACTAAATCAGTTTTTTCATCTGTCTTTAGAAAACGCTGTATTATTTTTCTTTACATTAGTGCGAAAATATTTTTTATACACAAATTCCCTAAAGTTTAACTTTTTCAAATATACGAACACAGTGTAGTTAGTATGTAAGCTGGACATAAACATTCTGTAGACAAATATATTATAGGCAATGAGAACGAATCTGTAGAATCTTATCGAATGGATAATAGCGAATAGCTTTGGAATTGTGTAGAGGTGTGTAGAGCATGTGGTCGCTAGACAAAGTCTGATAATGGTACTTACTTAGATAAACTCATTGTGTTGCTTTAGAAGTTTCATATTATTTTATGGTATAATAATATCTATACTTTTTTCTATTTTGCAATAAAACATGGCAATATTTTTTTATTTTCTCGGTTTGGACTTATTTTTTCGTACTAACACTGTAATTTTATTTGGTGCCTACACATTCAAAGCTAATTAATAAATCATCATCAAATTATATTATTAACAATAATACATACGATTATGAAACCATCGTCAGTAGTGTATTCATTTATGAGAGATATATTTTAGAGTGTATGTTATGTATTCAAGAATTTGTGTTAATGTTTCGTATTAGTACTGGATGCTTATGATTGCGTTAAGTTTGTACATTCCTCGTGTAATGGGATTCGTATTAGCAGAAGTATAATTCGCAGCTTAGCTTTGTTACGGTCAAAAGGAGATATTGTACATTTATTGATAAAAAATAATACTAATATTTAATCCAGTCAAGGTCGATTCCTCAATGCGTAGTAGTAAACGAAGATTTTAGTGAAAGATTAAAGCTCAGTAAACCGATATCTACCAAAATAATGAAAAAAAGAACGCAATTGGTAAAATGTAATTATATACCCTTTACTGCGGCATGATATGGACAATTCTGTTTTGGCTTATAATCAATCCAACCATGCAATTGGACGATTTAACATCACATTCCGTCAAACGCATCTCATAGATGCAATGTAGAGCTCACGATCTATGATAGGAGTCTATTTATTTCATGTTAACTGCAACGATTACAATAAATCTCACTAACTTTAAATTAATCAAATATTAAACATGTGAATTACTTTTTTCAAGTACACTAGCTTATTTTACTATTACACTACATTTCTTTTCTAGATTTGATGGTCAGGTTTACAGACGGTAGTCGTATAGAGTTTAAGTTTATAAAAGCTATATATTTTTTTGCTTGTAACATTCTCATAAACATCGTTTCTGTTTTACAATGAAATCCCCTTTTTACTTTAGACCGTTGTTTTTTTAAGCCAGTGCAAATTGTTCCTAGGTGTATTTATTAGATTCTTGTATAGGATTTATGAAAGTGTACGAAGCAGCCGGCGGCTTATTTATATTGTCGCGATCACCGATTGCTTTTTGAAACTGGATCGGATGTTGTCAATTTTGTGTATATTTTGCTTGTAAGTGATTATATGCGGTGAATTAATTAAATTGTTCGGAAATAAATAATGGCAAATATACATTTGTTTTTTTTTTATTCCGCCGTAACACCATTGTTGTGAAGGAATCTCGCATTGTAATTTTTAGTTGCAAAAATTTGTAACCCAGCTTCAAAAGAGTAAAGGTAAATAAAGAGATAACATTAAATTTAAATATTCGACCAATAGTCACCAAATAATTATACATTAACATTTTTTTACATATTTGCTAAATGCAATAGCGGGTACAATATAGTTTGAATACAATTGCAATTATGTTAATTGCGTACGTATACGAATGAGAGAGAATAAACCTAACTCCCTTAGGTTTTAAGTTTTCTGATACTTTTAAAAGACACCTACTCATAGGGCATCGTTAACAAACGCATCTTTATATTGTGGCAGTGGGTTAGATAAGAAGATATAAATCTTTGATGGCTTTAAAATGCACTTAAGTTAAAGGGCGTAATTGTGTTAGAAAGAGGGTAAGAAAAAGACATAATAATTTTGAGCTTTAATATCATTAAAAAAATAGTGTTCCTAATGTCAGCTGGGCTCGTCCTTGACGTCTAGGCAGCCGTACCGCTCGAGCAGCTCCTGCTTGCGGCGGCGCAGCAGCGCGGCCTCCACGTCCCGCTGCGACGGCACCGCCGCCGGCCGCGCGCCGCCCTCCTCCTCCTCCACCCGCTTGTCCTCCGGCTGCACAACAATGTTTATGACTAGCTTTGTCACGCAGTTTCACCCGTGTTTATCAGAGAACAGACTATTTAAAAAAATAAACAAACATAACGTGATGTTATATAGCCTAAAGCCCTCCAAGATAAATTTACTATTCAACACAAAAATATTTTTTCAATTCGAGCCAGTAGTTCCTGAGATTAGCGCGTTCAATCAAACAAACTCTACTGCTTTATAATATTAGTAAAGATAGTATAGATATGGCAATGGCTCTAACGTAAACTGGCGTAAGTGAAAATATACAACTTTACAGACGAAAACGTTGGATGTTTTTACTTTTTAAATCCCTAAAAGAAGTCCATGATTTTGGAATGATGCATATGAAAAGGATTGTTTATAGAATAATGTTTTTAGAAGATATTGCACTTTCGCCTTTATATACATATATAATAAAAATACAATACATGTTATATAAAATAAAGTAACAGATGCTTAAGAGACATTAAAAGTGTTTAGGTAATGCTCTCAGACAAGCTTTTTAAACATGACTTTACTGGGTGCTTTCCAGAGCAGTTAAGTTTACAATTGGGTTATCTCTATGGTCATTCAGATCAGTGCTGATCCATTGCGTACACTTGGTGTTTATTTTATGGTGACTAACTATAAATTGCAGAAAGGAAGACTTTTTTATGCTATATTTACAGCAAATTACTTGTATAACTTCAAAATAGTCTCGTTATAATAAATCATATAATTCTACAAAATAAATTAAACTTACATCCTCTGGATAAATGTCTTCTTCTTCTGGTATATCCTGATCTTTGTTCTGCTCCTTATTTTTCTTCCATTTTTCTACTGCACGCGCTATTGCTGTAAAAGAAACACATGTTAATTTTTTTCTTAAAACATAATTCTTCTATCCTAATAAGATTTGGGTACAGAAGTCTATATTTAGTATACCTGGGTGCAATTTTTTTACATCCCTATGTTACTTGCGTTACTTACTTCTTTTACAAGAAAAGTGAAATGTATCCTAGCTTCGCTAGCATATAACTGGGCACGCATTTCGCATATACTCGCATATATTTAAGCCTTTATATAAACAAAAAAGTATTGTTCTCTACAACGTGTGCTCTCATGTTTGGACCTACCTAACGGTCCATACCTATCAAAATAGTGTTAAGAAAAATATGACATCGATCATCACGCCACATTTGATGGCTAAAGATGTAAAAGTAAATTAAGCCTTATGGGGCTGTTGGAATGGTCTTCGGCTTTAACGGCTTTTCTGTTTTATGTTGTGCCTATTCCTCATATAACAATAAATAACTATCTTTCAAACAAACTATTACTTGACCTACATTAACAGAAGAAACAAACGCACACACCCTATTTTTCAGCTCCGGCCGCTACTGTTAGCTTTTTTAGCAATTAAAAAGGATAACTATATATTTTATCGCAATTAAACTTTATAACCCACTTTACCAAAAGAAACAAAAGCATTCCGTCTCGGCCAAAATACCTTCTTTCTCAGCTTCAGCTTCCAACGGTACCAGGAGTCCGTCGTCGTCGTCCCGGTATCCGTAGTAGTCCGCGTCCACGTCGCGCATGAGGTCCGCGCGCGTACGTCGCGGCGGCGGCGGCGGCTCCTGCTCGAACAACTCACGCACACCTGGCCAAATAACCCGATTATTTGCTAGTGAAATAGCCCGAGCTTCGTTTAACAACATGCGGAAAGCTTTGCGCTGCCGACGAATTGACGTTAAGCTCCGAATTAGGATTCTCCTATGCTACATCTGGCCCATCGTCGTGTACGGTTGCGAAGCATGGACACTAAAAGAAGATTCCCGAAGACGTCTGGTATTATCGTCGCATGCTTCGTATCAGTTGGACACAGAAGGTCAGAAACGAGATCGTACTCCAACGCGTCTTCATGACCCGACAGCTAATACATACCATCACGAAGCGTTAGATCGAATACATCAGCCATATGCTTAGGCACGAGAGATATAATCTGCTCCAACTCATCACGGTGGGCAAGGAGAAAGGGAAGAGGCGCGCTGGACGCCGGAAAAAGTCGTGGCTTAGAAACATCAGGGAATGGACAGGCGTCACCTCTGTTAAGCAGCTATTTAGCCTGGCCATGGACAGACACAGGTTCAAGGAACTAACGGCCAACCTTCAGTAGTGATAGGCACAATAAGAAGAAGAAGAAGAAACTGAAAAATAGTTGTTCGTCCACGGAAAAATAAGTTTCGCTACCTGCCCATGATCTCACGCTACAAAATAGCGCCAGAGGGGTTACGCAAGGGGGTGAGCGGGCTTTGCCCGCGTAGCTTCGGATCGGCTTACACAACTAAGTTAGTAAGACCTAATTGGAATATTTTAATTAGGTTAGATGGCATAGTTTGCGATGAACGCATATACATATATGAAAAACTGGCTCAACTATGCGAACTAAACTAACTTATTTTGGCTGGCGATGGACATTCGGCTTTAGTATGGAGTTAGATTTATATAAATAATATATCGCCATTTTGTATGAATAATCACACAACGCAAAAAAAAGCCATTTTTACAAGGGAACCAGGTGAACATTGAAGAAGTCTTTTTTATTAGATTTAAGTCGCAAAATAGCATGCAGTATCTATGGTAAGAGGTTATTGCCGCTCATGGACATCTATTAACAACTTAGAATACTTCTGTTCTGGTTTCTGTTCGAAGACAATCACAGATACGTTGCTACTCTAGAAGACTAAGATGGTCGCCTTATATGGAAATGAACCAGAAATACCCTTTCACAGAAACGCAGGAACTGCTTGACGCTAGAAATAGGTGTGATCCATCTATTTTTCTCATCTAACTGTCCCTTGATATTACATAGGTTAAATGAATCCCAAATGACGATTTACATGTACAAATACGATAAAAGAATAGGAACGTTAGTGCGTTAGTTAACATACCTGGCAAGTCTTTAGCAGCACCAAAGTATTTATATCCTCTATTCCCAGGGACCTCTTTACCATCCTGATCCAACATTTTAGGGCCAACACGCGCATGATCCGGACCGCCTAGAGCCTTTATTTGTACTTCCCAATGTCGCTTCTCACGCATCAGTTTGTTTATTTCATCGTTGAGGTCTCGTATTCGAAATTCTCCCAGGCCAGCTAGAAAAAAATACGAAATGGTTTTACATAAAAATCTTTTATACAAAGTAGAAAACAATAAGCAAGTATTGAACCTGTATATAGTGTGCAAAAATGAAATTTGATCGGATTATATTATTTTAAACGTAAATGAATGAACTGTTTTATTTATTGTTTCATGAAGAGTAGCGATTATTTTTTTGTTTTTGGTTTTTTAGGCTTTCTGCTTTTCTTGTCTTTTTTCTTGCTTACGTTAGTTTTACTTTTTCCTTTCTTAGGTTTTTTCTTCTCAGCCTTCTGTGATTTATCTTCCAACTTGCCAGTACTACATTGCTGGGAAACTTGAGTGTTTTCAACAGCCTTTACTGTAGGAACTTTAGGCGTTACTAGTTCTATTTCTAAATCTGTTTTCTTGTCCTTAGTTTCAAGTTTTTTTCCTATTTTTAATATAAAGACGTCTTTTAGAGGATGTATCTGTTTTTCAATATTTATTGGAGCGGGGCAATTAGACGGCGTTACGTTAATTATCTTTTTGTCTTTTTTATGAGTAAACATGTCACTCTTTTTGTAAGTATACTTTAAATTTGAAGTATAAGTATTATGGGATTTCGCTGGATACGTATCTCGCGGTAGTTCAAATTGAATTTGATCGCCACTGCTGTACAAGGGGTTTTCACATGTGCACAAATCTTGAATCATTTCATATTTTCCCGATCTTTCAACCTTAGTCGTTTTTGGTACTTTTATTGTTAATTCATTTTCATTCATTTTCGTAAAAATTTCATCATACTTTGGTCTGTCATCTGCAAAATTCCCATCTTTAATATTTGTTAAATAACATTATTAATATTTAGAAAAGTTAATAAAATAGTTCACCTCCTTGATGTTTATATAAATCGTGGGGAAGTAGCGTACGTTTTAAAGATTCCTGGCCACTTGAATAATGAGAAGCAGGACTTGCTGTTCTTCTTGTAGATGAAGGAGATTCTTGTCTCGTTATAACGTCTTCATCTAAAAGAATTTTACCATGTCCATCCATTTCCACTTTCTGACACGAATATAGACTCATTCCGTGATCACCTTTTAATAGACAAGATGTGCCTTGCGGTTTTGATGTAGCATTAAACGCTGTTGTAATCTCCTTGCCAAGAAATGACATACGAGTTGTAATTTCAATAATACCTATCGGATCACTTTGATCATTATTGCAACACGATAAATAAAACATGCTTTTGGACAGTGGGGTTGAAGTAGTGCATAAAATATTATCATTCGGTTGTTCATCCGTCCACTTTTTGCAAAGTTCTTCTCTAAGAGTTGCAAATTCGTTTGAGTAATCCATGTACGTTTCAGCTATTTTTGTAACACAAGTCGAACATGGCGGTTGTTTCGTGATTTGTAAATGAATAACAAATTCTTTGATACAACAGATTTTATCATATGTCATTGCAAATAACGTAGATTTTCCAACATTTAACTTGTTAAAATTATTAATTTTCCCATATGAAGAATCATATAAAATAATTGGTAACTTGCCCAAAAATGTTGCTGATATAACTAAATTATCGTAATTAAATTCAAAACATTCACATTTCATGTGGATTTTATTAATTATTAGCTCAATTAGAAATAGGTGATATGGAAAATTCACATCTTCTTCTTTAACAGTGCATAATTCCTGTTTAGTTCGGCTAATATCAGCTGACAAATTCTTTATCGATTCTCTCAAAGCATTTGCTTCGTTTGTCAATATTTTACTCATATTTGTGATTTTATTAATATTTGTATTTAAAGTAGGTGACTGTGATATCTCTAAGTTCTGAGAAAGTTCTTTTACTGTTTCCGTCAGCTCGTCAACGTACTTACTAATCTTTTTACCTTGAGGTTGAAGGTGCGATATAGTTTCTTGTATATTGTCTTCGATATTTTGTGATTTCATACTTGGACTATTTGATGTTTTCTTAGCCTTTGCACCGTTCCCATGATCAGATTTAAGGCTAGGGCTTTTAGATCTTCTTTTTTCTTGCGAACTCCGAGATAGACTGCCTATATGACTCCTTTCACTTTTAATTGAAAATGTTTGTAGGGAACCTTTTGGGTGGGAATCTACCGACATTTTTCTTTGAGGACTTTCTTGTCGTGACGGTGATAAGATTAATTTAGGAGAAGATGTGTTTAATGGCGTAGTCATAGAGGCAGTCGGCGATTTTTTATTAGATTCATTTTGTGACCTTATACTTGGTTCTTTTGGAGTTTCTATTAATGGTGAATTAACTTCTTCTGTATTTATATCATCCATAATGATATTAAATAAAACACTTTCAAAGTGAATCTAAAATTAACGAAAATTTAGAAAATTGTATTTACGACATTTTAAATTCTCATGGCCAAATGGATTATATAAATTGTTAATTCAATTAGAAAGACTTAAAACCTTTCAATATTTGCATAAGAATAAAAAATAGTATATTAGAATTGGAAATAAAAATGTATAAAAAAATATTTATTCTATTTAGCTTGAACCAAATACAGAGCTACTTACCATTTTGTATTTGAGCAACCTTTTTGGCAATTTCTCTAACGATCTGTAATCTCCACTTTTCAGCTTGAGGTAGATCGTTGCATTCCGACGCGAGGTATGGCCGGCGCTCGCGCTGCCCGCCCGCTTCTTGTACCTGGGCGGCACGCCACCGTGCCAGTGTTGTCCTGTAACAACATATTATGACGGTGAAAGTTTGTAAAAATGTTTGTAACTTTTTCACGTAAAAACTGCTGATCCGATTTGCCTGAAATTTGGCATACAGTTTATGATGATGCTAGATGAGAGCATGGGATACTCTCTTTTGTGATAAATGACCGAAAGAGGTGGAGACGTTGATAAAAGGTAGAACATTACACAATAATATTTTATAAAAAATAAAGTATGATTTTAATTTATGATGTTGATATTATCTTGGAATTAATACATTTTAGTATGCTATGTATATAGTATGGATCGTATATCGTGAGTAACTGTAGCATATTAAAATTAAAGTGGTGTTAAAAGTGGTAGAATGGGGATTCTCCGAGAAAGTGCTACAGCAACACTTATTTGTAGCGTCAAACAGTTCCTGTGTTTCAGTGAAAGGATGTGTTTGCTGGCTCACTTTCATATGAGGTGAGGTTTCATTTTCCTCGGGAGTAGACACTCATCTGTGATTGACTTCAGATAGAACCCCAGTTGTATACATTACCCACATATTTCCACAGGCGGCAATGGCCCCTTACCATCAGGTGGACTGCATGCTCATTTCCTACTTTAGTCTCAAAATAAATGGAAATAAGGATGAAGCACATTTGATGGTAAATGATCACTACCACCGGTGGACATCTGTAACTAACTTGACAAATTGAAGTAGCAAATCAACACGCAGGCCATCTTGTGGCATGAGCTCATCCATAAATTATACTACACGTTATGCGGGGGAGGGGTGAGGCGGGCGATTGCGTGTTTGATT
>DWNE01004242.1:0-15462 GCA_018249875.1 Cecropterus toxeus
ATATTTCTTTATTTTTATTCAGTATTCCTGTAAAATTTGCGTCAGTATTCACGCAAAGCATACGTATTATGTTTATCTTCATGTCTAAGGGAGATATTTCTTTTCTCTTTCAATATATATATTAAAAGGCAGACATTTATTAGATTAGTTTATGCCTGTCAGTTTATTTCTTCGAAGCACAGAAAATACCAAGCGCCAATATTCACACAAGATTAAAAATGCTTCATTAAATTGTATAAAAACATCATATTTTAGTTACTGTGCAGTTTTTAACATCTTTAAGTTATCTGTGTCCGCCATAGATTATGTAAAGCTTTTTAAAATTGCATAGAATAGAAACACATCCTTACCGACTGTACATATCCGAGCGAAAGAGGCAGTGAAATATACAAAGGAGAGTGTAAGTTCACTACATAAGAAGATTTATATATTCACACGCACACACACAAATACACAGAGAGAAAGATAGATATATCTATCTACTTCTAGAATAATGTTATTTACATTCAAACAATGTTAGTAGAAGTATACAATTGTAACATGTATTTAATTATAAACTTAGTAATACATATTATTATTTTACTAAGTTAATAATAACATGTTAGGTATGTTAGTGGATTAATGAACGTTAGTTGTTAGTTATTAAAATGTACAAATTAGAAAATAACAGAAATAAATTTCTTTAAAAATTTGTTGGCATTTTTCACTCTATATTAGAAGGTAGCAACACTTCTATGATTAAACTTAAATGAGAATTAACTATTTGTCAATCTCATCAGGAACATCTATTAGATAACTATCCACACGTTCTCTATTCTACAGTTAATTAACAATAAGGGCCATCGCAGACATGCTACTTTTAGCATTGACGATTTAGCTGCCTTTTTTAAAGCTAGACGCAGCGATCAATCGCTCCACATTACAGACATGAAAACACCTGAAGAATGATGAGATAAATAAAGTCGCCAAAACGCGCATTATCCCTCAACCGAACAACTGTGTTCGGTTGAGGGATTTCTTTATATGGAAAACATTTTCTTTATATGGAAATAAGCAATCCACCTGATGGTAAGTAACTACTGTCGGCCAAGCACATCTGTAATCAACCCCAGATAATATCAGTCTTACCTTTGATTTGATTTTGGCCATAGGTGCGTTTTGGCCCTGAGTACTACGTTAGAACGACTTTGTTAAGTGCGTCTCTCAGAGCACACTGACTCTTAACCCGGTTGTAAGAATTCTGGAATTGTTGTGGCGGCGGTGCCTCAGAAAACGAATCACAGAGTTCTACTACCTTTATAATATCATCGATTGATCGGCATCAACGTAATCCCGAAAACGCGAACCACCGTTTCTAAAAGTAGTTAGTCTGCGACAGCAGTGAGACATTCTAACTAATCTATATACAATTCAATTTAACTTACGATTTCGGCCAGAGCAGAGATGACTTTTCCGAGTGTGGTCAGTGATTTGTTGATATTCGCGCCTTCCTTGAGACGAGTGCCCTTCGCGCCAGTGGAGTCAGCTCGCTCGGAGCCGGCCAAGTCCACCAGGGATATCTTGGATACCTGCATGGCATAATTTCGCTGTTATTTGAAGTATACTGATTTTCTCTTCTATAAGTTGCAAGAAGAAAATTTTGTTTGTAAGAAAAAGTTGGAAATGATTAGATGTTTCGTTGGTAAGATGGAGTCATTTTTTTCGTACTACTTAGTGTCATTTTGTTATAAACATGTATTGTTATTTAATAATATCATATATCACAATTGTCTACCATAAGCGCAAAATTTGTAAAATCTACTCGACATTGTTATCGACCTGTCAGTAATGCTGAAGGATCCAAGAAGGGAGGCTAGGCTAATGAGGGACTAGGCTGAAATATGAAGACCTAAGACCTCTCCTCCCCAACTGATGAAACACTTTTTTCCTCACCAAATTGCTTTTACGTTTTCGCCATCAATTTTTAACTCCCTAAGTTTGTTAAGACCCTTCCCCCTTAAAAGAAAAATCTGGATCCGCTAGTTGTGTCTTAATAGTTTGTAATGCAAAGTAACATCTGTGCATATTTTGAGATCATGGTTGCTTGCAGGGTTAATTGCGTCAACCTTTTCTTTTTTAATAACGGTAATAGTATAAGTTTGATCAATAACTTACCTTTTCGGACATCAAGTCCGTGGTCTTGTCGTGGCGCTGTTGTGTGAAAAATATGGTGAAGACAGCGTGCGAGCGGGATGACGTCTCGTTCATGTTGGTCGCTGCCACCGTTCTGTGAACAAAAATATTATTTTATTGCCATTTTCTTGTTGTAGCTTATATAAATGGAACAAACTATGTTCTTACTAGTTGCTTTCTTCATACATATTATACATTAGATATAGAAATGAGAGAGGAGTGATAAATAACACTGGATGTTCGATGTTTTCTCAGAGTAGAAACGCAACTGTGGTCGATTTCATGTAGCATTATCATTTTTTATCTGACTGCGTCAGAATGAGCGTAACGTTTTTAGAGTGTATGTGTGTGTATAAGTATGCCATTCCTTTCGCATGTTCTACAGCCTTAATGACTTGACAGATTGTAACATACTTCAAGAGACAGTCTTGTGGATTTGCTGAATTGTCTGGGTGTCTTAGGCTATATTATTCTTAAATATGGTGCATGAAAATAAAAAAAAGTGAGAGAGGGGATATTTATACTATCATAAAATATGTACGGCAAGTGACAGCAATTAAATAGATCATATACTATATAAATTAAAATCTTTTCCGTCACCGTCTGGATGCTAACTCCAAAAAGCATTAAATTGAGTAAATTGTTATAAAAACAAAAAACGGAAATCAAGTGGATGGAAACTTTAGTTCTTAAAAGAGACTTTGTATATTTTTATCCTTAAAACGTCATTAAAAACAACCATGACGTCAGTAGACGTTACGTGACAAATCTGAAAACAGACAACCTAAAAATATACATCGCAAAATGTTACCCAATTTACCCTTCGCATAAATACATTGCCGATACACGTTTACGCAACTCCCCAACTCACGACAGATTTAGAACCATAATTAAAGCTTGCGCAACCGACTGTCAACCGTAACCTAAAGGCCACGAAACATTCGATTGGCACAAGCGTAAGCGGAGAGCGAATTTCATCATTCCCTACAATCTATTTCTACTTCATAGTGCAGTGTAGTAGTTTTAAGCTGTTGTTTCGGTCTGAAGAGTGTGATAAGAGAGACATACTTAACCGAGGCGTTCAAATTTAGTCCTCATAAGTAGCAACAATGCATTTGTTGCAGGTAAGACTGGGGTTGATTAAAGATGTCCATGGGCAACAGGTGCCTTGCCATCAGGCTCTGCATGCTCGTTGGATCACCTCAGATAAGTATTCCTGTTCAATTTTTTTCAATCGCCTACCGCAGACCGTTCGAGGTGCACACCCGCGAACATACTCGGAGATCTTTTCGTTATTGTAACAAAGTATTTAATTGTTTTTGAAGTTGAAAAATATATTAGTTCCGATTCCAAGTCTTTCTTTTACTAACAATTTCTCTTACCACACTCTTCGGACCAGAACAGAGCAGCGCTTAACAATGCTGTTATTAGTCAGAAATAGGCGTGGCGGTGGTGCTTCCGGAGTCAAACTACAAAGGGTTCTACCACCTATAATTTCTAGTATCCAGGGCTTAAAAGGTTAACGAAGGGAATGTCGGTTGGAGCGAATGTCTTATGGCCCTCGGGTCATAATCAAGTTGACGACGGCAATTAGTTACATGTCCTAAATATGATTTAATCCCCAATGGATTCCTAGTGCTTCCATAATAGCTATCAACTATTAACTGTTTGAGAAATTTGTTAATTACGCTTGTTCTATGATTAGCCTAAAAGTTTGATAGGACATGACGCGTCCCGATTTAAGTTTTTACTAAAATCAAAGCATTTGGTGATCCGTTAATTTGATTAGATTTATAAATATCACATTAGATTACATTATTCATACACTGTACAACATTTTTAGATATATGAAGTAAGCTTAGAATTTAAATTGCTTGAACTCAGCTTAATATGTTATGTGAGCAAAGGCATCTAATGCCTTTTTCATACTCAGAGTATAATTGTATACAAGTTCCCAAATGTACATTTTGTATGTATATACCGCCCTCAGAAGCATAAAAGCCGCATCTCATGTGAAGTAAGTGTCGAAATTGATGTTATGTGTTATGTATATACCTAAGTTGTTTTCTTGTATCGCTTAGTAAATTAAGAGAAAGGATTTTTTATACTAGATTTTTAATATCTTAAAAATAAGTTAACGTCATTGAGGTTAGATCATAAGGTACATAATTTCTTGGTATCGAAGCCCCAAAAATAAAATCGTTTTTTTTTAAACACCGCTTTTGCCCTACTTAGGGCAGTGCTGACACTTATCACTTTATTTTTAGTATTCTTCTCAAAAACCGCTCCCATTTTCCAATATTATCCAGAGACGATGTGCATGCAACTTACCTAGCCTTGTTTCCTTCATCAATAAGATCGTAAATGTCTTGATAGGAAGTCACAGCCAGTTTGCTGAGGTCCTCCACGTAGGGTCCGAGGGCTGGGTGTTCGCGGACACGCAGGTTACCCTTATTCTTAGGGTTAAGTAAGTCGCGAACACGCTCGCAGTAAATCTCCATGTATGATACTTCCACCTGTGAACGAAACATAAGATGTTATAAACATATAACATCATACCATACTGTGAGATGGGATTTGTTCTACCTGTAGGTCCCTACCTCTCCAGTTGGACCATATGATCTGATGATATGATATAGGAGGTACAACCGCTCCACGTATTTCCAGCGTGAAGCAGTTCTTACGCTTCGGTCATAGGGTATGGCTTACGGCTCACTTGCTTATGAAGCGACCATCTTAGTCATCGGAACTAGCAACACATCTGTAATTGACTTCAGATTATACCTCTGTCCTGTATGAAGGTGTTCAGGTGTCCGTGGGCGGCAGTAACCACTTACCATAATGTGGAATACCTGCTCGTTTGCTTTTTCAATGTGATAAGAAGATAGAATCCCTGTTCCATATAAAATTCCATACAGAGATCCACGATTGTGACTGAAAAAAAGTATATACATCGTGATCCTCGGGACTAGCAAAGCATCTGTGATTGATTTCATATACAACTATTGTTCTATATTATTGCTATTATTGCTTCTACTTCACTATCACTTATTCCACAAGTCAATAAATAACCGTTATTTTAATTATAGACAGTTAAAAAGTACAACAAAAGAACTATATAAGAAGAAGAAATTATAGAACATATATTTGGTAAGCCATTTAATTTATCTACCGTACTTAGCACAATAGCCAATAATGGGCATTTATCTTTATATCTATCGATTTTGCGATAAGATTGTAGTGGAAAAATTATTCACAGAAAAATATATTGCGAATGGAGCTTTAATTATTCAATTTATAAATAATCTATACAGATAACAGATAATCTATAGAAATAAGCTGTACAGACTTATCGCTTGTAAATATATTTATCCTCATTTCTTAAATCAACTTCATTAGTTTGGTTTTATTTACACCGCAAAATAAAAAGACATATTTTCATTATAGAAATTTCACTACTATTTACTTTCAATTTCCCGATACATTTTCTTTAAATAACCGCAATAAGGAAACGCCGGGAACGTTAATTTTAATTATATATGTATCTATACGTATGTATGTGGACCATTTAACATAATTTGACTTTTAAGAGTCAATTCCCATTTTATGTTATAAACTCCTCGCTTCGTTTACGACAGTCAATCTTACCGAGTAAGTGAGATCATCGCTGGTGGTCTGTCGTATGCGCCTGAAGAGATCCTTGCAGATCTGTGGGATGATGCCCTCCTGGCCGTCCTCGCCGCGGCCCATCATCGTGTAGGACTTGCCCGCGCCGGTCTGGCCGTACGCGAATATGCATATGTTGTAGCCTGGAACAAGAGGATCGATTAGACGCGGTCTTGTAGGTGCTAGGACCTCGTTGACTCCGCCTCACCACTGCCTAACCTAGTTCTGCTCATAAACAGCAAGGTCAAGCACTTCTGTATTCTGGTTTACAGATGTCCATAGGTGGCAATCAATGGACAGCATTTTTTTATAAGATTGAAGTAACAAACTAGCATGCTGCATTTTTTTTTATAAGAATGAAGTAACAAACCTTAATGGTAGTAAGTGGTTATTGCCACCCATTGACTCCTGTAAGCAACTTCATATAGATCAGCGGTTCCATCTGGAGTCGATCACAGATGCGTTGCTACTCCCGAGGATGAAGATGGTCACCTCATATATACCTACATTGGTTGCTAAAGTAGCGGTACCTACATCACAAACCACGAATTCCACCACCTTAAAACACTCGTAAGGTTAATAATTAACCTCGACCCTATACGTACTAACAAAACCACAAATACGAGTACCTACGCATAGAATTTCACAGCACATTTCAGCGTCGTTACCGAGCACATGAATGTTAATAACGCGTAATCTCGTTAGCTAACACCGATAATAACGGCTATGTGATTCAGCTAATCACATTACTAATTATTACTGGTGCTATTTCATTAAGGAGTGTAACATATCGATTATAATAATTACGTTTTTTATTAAGCTTGAAGTGTCAAACTAGCATACAGAAAAAAGGTTATTTCTGAAGTCGGGGTAAAAGTGGTAGAACTCTTTGTGATTCGCCTCAGCAAGCACCAACGCCACACCTATTTTTGCCTAATAGTAATATTATTCTCTGTTGTGTTCTGGTCTGAAGGGTGTAGTAAGGGAGACTAAGTGGCGTTCCAACTAAGTTCTCAAGAGTAGCAAAGCATCTGTGACCAATCTCAGGTGTGATCTGATTTGGGGTTGATAACAGATGTCCATGAAGGCAGAAGCCACTTACATTATATATAACAAGCAACAACTTTCAAACAAAAAAAAATTGTCAAAATCGGTCCACTCTAACCATCGATGTATCAAACATAAAAAATTAAATAAAAAAAAATACACACGAATTGAGAACCTCCTCCTTTTTGGAACTCGGTCCATAATTGTTGTCGTCATCATTATTGTCCGACAACTGGGCTCCGGTGTCTACTCAGGTTTCACGCATCTTTGAGAGCTTTTTTTAAAGAACATATCTCCACTTTTCCTTCGCCATAAAGCAGTGATAATAAATTTCTAATACGCGCATCATTTTAGAACAATTAATGTATTAAGGTAAAATACCACAAAATAAACGCTTTCTATACTCATAGACCCAAAGTAGGATTTTCGCCTGTGTCGCGGGTGCCTTGGACATACAAAGACGAATACATAAACACCCAGACCCAGAACAGAAATCTATACTCATCATTCACATTTATGTCTGACCGGGGACCGAACCCGGGACCCACTGCGTGTCAAGCCGGTAGGTATGATGACCGCTCTGGCACGCGGGTCAAAATTGATCCACAGATACAACCCTTTATAGGGGAACAAGATGAGACATTTATTCCCCTCAAAAGTACTAAGAGTGGCTTTAAAGTATTGCATGTATGTGTGTTTAATGTAATCGACTTACCATCGAAGGCATGTTGCAGCATCTCCTCTCCGATGTCTTTGTACACCATGACTTGGGAGGAGAATTCGGGATCGGAGGGCTGCGAACAAAATAGTTTTTAAATAAAGTAATTCACCGTCTGACGCAGTCGGATAAAACATAAAATACAGATCAATTCATTAAATTTGACGGTTTATTCAGAAATATAACTGTCCACACTAACATTGTAAGTCAACAACAACAAAAGTGTGTATCAATAAAATATTTTTATTTTTATTTTATTTATATACGAGTAGGTGTGTTAGGGAGGTATAAGGGTCCAAATTGCGGATATGAGAAAAGGGCACGGAAACACGGAACCCTCATTTCCGGATAGAAAACAGTCTCGTGAATGGTGCTCTCGTTATATCCGGGAGTGCTAGCTTTTATCTTTATCATATTATTATCGATAGAGTCTACGATTTCGTCTGTGTTTGTAAAAAATGCCAAAAATATCTAAAATGTGACTTAAGTTATGAAAGATTATTTGTCAGTCAGACAAATTTGTGATTTGTAACGCGTAAAAATCTCCCTATATTTATAATTAAGGACGATATATTTGTTTATATATATACACACACATATATCTTCATATAAATAGACAGAGTAGACTTTGTCACCACGACATATGGTGTGACGCACAACAGAATTACCTTTGACTTCCCTGTCGAGGACTTTTCTTCTCCCCTGCAGTCAAAATTGAATGCGACATGCAATATATGCCAATATATGCGTCAGAAATACCAAAATAACGCTTTCTACACTCCTAGACCCAAAGTAGGATTTTCTCCTGTCTCGTGAGTGCCATGGAGACACATAAATGAATACACCCGGACCCAGAACAAAAAAACTAAACTCATCATTCACATTTCCGTCTGGCCGGAGATCGAAACCGGGACCCATTCCGTGACAGAGCGGTATGGCGACCGCTCCGGCACGAGGGTCGTCAAAGAAATTTAATAATCGGAAAAAGTTTAACTTTTAACGTCCTATGATACAAAGCCGCAATGGTATCATATTTTGATGGTCATAACGATAATATAACGCACTGTTACGTAACCTCGATTTATGTAAATGTATTCGGGGCTCCACCGATGATATTGGCCGTTATGGGATGCCAATTTGAATATTGTAATGCTCAACGGCTATCTATTATACTTTCAGTCTATTACGGTGGCCATTTTAATCCATGTTTTGTTATCGCGTGATATATCGTTGGTTTCTGTTATTATTTTTATTACATACTTGCTGAAGTATGCTTATTTCACTATGGGACGTTTTACTCTGAAATAAACGTTTTACTATGAAAAGTGATAAGGACTTTTCGGATAAACAAATACACGCTTTCTACACTCATAGCCCCACACTAGGATTTTCTCCTGTATCGTGGGTGCCATGGAAACACAAACACCCAGACCCAGAACAGAAATCTAAACTCATCATTTATATTTCTGTCTGGCCGGGAATCGAACCCGGGACCCATTCGCGTCAGACCGGTATGGTGACCGCTCGGCCACGCGGGTCGTCAATATTTACTCCGCATATGCCATCAAAGATTTATTATTTCTTAGTGTTCTCTTTTTATTTAAAATGGAAATATGACAGTCTGTAATCAAAGAGTGCAGTGACGTCACTTAAATAATCGCCATTTATAAATAGTGCAACATATCATAATCAATAGTACCCTAGAAGTTGACTAGGTAAGCATGAGACTTCCATGCAAAATTTCATGTAAATAGGACAAGTTGTTCTTGCGTGATTGAGTGAGAAACAGACACATACCATACTCATTTTTAGGGTTCCGTAGCCAAATCGGAACCCTTATAGATTCGTCATGTCTGTCTGTCCGTCCGTCTGTCCGTATGTCACAGTCACTTTATTCGGAAACTAATAAGACTACAGAGTTGAAACTTGGTAGGTAAGTGTATTATGTTAACCGCTTTCCGAATTATGTACAAAAATAAAAATAATAATAATTTATGGGGGATCCTCATAAATGGAACTAAAACTCAAAAAAAAAAAATGTTACCTACACGTGTGGGGTATCGCGCTTGGCCAATATATGTATATAAGAATAGAACGCTTGGCTCACCAGACAAATATATACGTTCGTAAAATATGCTGACGCAGCGAAATCCTACTTCCGCCACGCCATTGATACGTTTCGATGGAAGAGTGGTTACTAGCTCACTTTCGTATGATGCGACCATCTTAGTCCTCGACAGTAGCAACGCATTTGTGATTGAGTTCTGATAGCACACTTATTCTATAGCGCTGATTAAAATTTTCTATGGACGGCAGTGGCCAGCAACCATCAGATGGACTGCATGCTCGCTTACTACTTTTAATTCAGATGTGAATTAAAATAAAGTCCAATATCACAGGTTCTGCGTAGCGGCACCACCTGACGCATACATTATCATAAATCGGGCCTAATCTCTTAAATATCTTGTTACAATTGCAAATCTATGGAAATCTGTGTTCCGAAGCTTAATTAAAAAGGGGTAGATTTCATTTATTAACATTTTAGACGCAAAATTTGTAATTATCAAAAAGAACAGGCTAATTGAATTTCTGAATAGGAGAGAGTAATTGGAGTAGAATATTAATTTATTCTATTATAATTGTTTTCCTATATAATCAGACAATTATATAAAATTATAAAATAGGACATGGGAACCTACGTGTAATCATTGGAATTTCATAGATAATGTTAATATAAGGCGTCATAAATAAAAGTTACGTCTTAATATCAATAGTCAGAATAATGAAGCAACACGGCTAATTTTAGAATAATTATCTTCACACAAATTAAATAAAAGATATGTAAAACGAAACTTATCCATTAAAAAAAAAAATTAAACTGACATAAATTAGTTTCTTATATTTTTCTTTTAATCAGTTCGCTATTCAATACCGAAGCCCTACACTTTGCGAGTTAAAACGTCCTATATACGTATTTATCCGCAACCTGATTACTGGATTACTTATCTGAATCCAGTAATCAGGTTGCGGATAAATCCAACATGGCTGCCCTCAAAAATATACGATTTCATTCACCAGCGCTAGAACTACGGTGCCATTTTGTAATAACTCCTCCCAAAGTCTGTGACAAACACACAACAATTTATAATTATTAATACGTTAATGCGATAACACAAATTAAATGTGTGTTTTATATTCTTTTAATGACGTAGGTAAAACAAATTATCTGTTTTAATTATGTTCTCTTTTCAAAATTTAAATAATTGCACATTATCTGAGTTACCGATTGCAAGCAAGATTACGTTAAAACGATACTTTAATACCAGTAAAAGATAAAACTTGTAATATAAACATCAAACATTTATGAAAATGCTTTATCCAAACCGTTAAAACTATTTTGAAAAACAAAACACGTTTAAAAACCACTTCAAAGTTATTCAACTGTGATTATCCCCATCCGTCAAAAGTACTAAAGTTACAACGAGTCTTTGTTGTCTGTGAACTGCGTCCGCCGTCTGGCAACACTGTTTACTTTGGGTAATCCAAAACCAATAGCGAGACGGCGGTGCGTTGTCCGCTTTTCCATTAAGTTCCCCATCTCCCCGCCGGCACAGGAAATTCGAATCGTGGCCAATCTTCGTTCGATATTGATTGACAAGACTATCTATGATCGTGTTGTCAGTCAATATCGAGCAATGTTCGCCAAACATTGTGATTATCTCTTCGTCGAAACGGAAATAGAATATTAGGCCTTTAATAAAAATATGTATTGTGATATTCTATGTTTTTATACTATTGGTGAATTGATAAAGTGTGGAGAAAACCGAAAACAGGCACAGCTTTAATAGGAATTAAATGTGACAGTGATACCCATTCAAAGCAAAATCTTGTTGAAAACCTTAATGTCGGTTAGTTTAATTATTCAAATACTAAATTTTGTCATGTACAAAATTTAGGCATATATGACAGCTTAATACAAATTAAAACTTCAATTAAAAAGCAATATGAACACAAAGAGCTGTCTTCCTGTAAGGTCACAGACATACATGGTTTTGGTTCAATGAACTCGTATATCTTAATTACTGCTGAGCCCCTTTCATCCTCGTATTTTGGGCCTAGACTTTTCTGATGGCAATAACCCGGTTCAACGTTCACATACGATTTTATTATCAGCAAAAGGTTAAGTGTATTTGCGAGATTTAGGATTTTGTTAGCTTATTGTGTGATAGCAGCACATAAAATGGGTATTTTCATTGTGTATTTTTGAACCTAAAATATTTAGAACTAATTCATTCCGACAGCTCCGTCCGATTCGGTCATGATATTGACGGTAATAATATCCTATGTGTTAATGTAGATCATAAGTTTATCTGCGTGCCTAATTTTAGCGAAATCCAACTAGCAGTTTATGCGTAAAAGATTAAAAATACACATCAATCCTCACAAACTTTCGCAATAATAACATTAGTAAGATTAACCATTCAAATTTAATTTAATATTCATTTAAATGGCAAGAATAATTCAAGATTATTCATTCAAATGGCAGTAAAATAAAATAGTAAAATACTGCCACATGAATAAAACTTCGGAACATATTACAATTTAAAAACGCAAATAATAACGTGACTACACTAACGTTTTAAATGAAAATGTTTAATAATATTTCATTTATATATTTTACCTAGATTTTCATTAACTTTGTCGAAAATTGGGATACACACGAGTAGTTTAAACGTTTCGTGTGTCAATGGAATTTGAACATTCCGAATTTGTAACTACAAAAATAAAAGTTACATTGTTTGATTGTAAGCTGTACATACAATTTACTATTAAATTAATGACAAAAGTGTGTGATTTTAAACTAATCCGATTCGATTAACTTTATTCCATATCTGATACATTGAATATAAAACATTCAATCATTAATCAAAGTCGATCGAGCGAGTGAGATAGCACCCTAAGGCGCCTGACAGTCTGCAGAAAATAAATATACACTCATAATAATGCATTTGATTGATGATTGAACAGTTACTTTCTAGTAAATATGAATCACTGTATATTCACAGTGTTATGTTATATAAGTGTGCGATACTAACGAAGCCGACAGATTATAAATTGTTAACTACAAAGGAAATAATTATAAGTACTACAATACTAGAATATTTATTAAAACTAAAATTATATTTTATAAGCGGTTATAAACTTTATTTACGTTTAAAGACATTTGTTTAAAATAAAACGAAGAAATTACAATACATTTTAACAAACAATATTTAACCGATTAGCGTAACGTAATTATTCGTATTTACAGTTAATAATCAAACGTTTATATTATAATAATCAAAATATTGTTTTAATATCTGTTTTGTGAATTTTATTTGTCTCTACGTGCAGCACTTTATAATATTGGATTTATATTTAAATATATTTCATTATTGTTTTTAATTAAATGAAAGAAGAATACTTACATTATGAGACCAGTATGAGAAATCAAAGTTGAAGCTTTTAGCGGCATCCTTGTTGCCCGGAGGAGCTTTAGGATTCACTATAACTGTAACAATAGAAAACAACACATAAAATAAATGTATAGGACATAAAATATATTTAAAAAAACCTGGTTTTTTAAATTAAATTATCTTTCGACAAAAAAAATACAGACGAATTGAGTACCTCCTCCTTTTTGGAAGTCGGTTAACAATCTAGAAAATCAGAAATACATAAATCATCATGCATCACGCTTAAAAAACATATACATAAAACTTTAAAGTTTTTCATGTTTTTTATACTCAGATTAGTCTTTAGAATCATATACTACAAGTGACGTACAGATAATATACTGGGATATATTATCATCAATATATACCAGTATATTAATACTAGTATGTATATAGCTACGACATACCGCAAAATATGACAGTTTCACGTAACGTAAGGGATGTCACCGTCCAGAAACATTCGAATTTCGACAAACTATATTCAAAGTACATTTTAAAAATTCTTTTCCGTTCTGTCTTAATTCAGTCCCTTTGACCGTTTCACATGGTGACGTTGTTTAGCTAAGAACATCCCACGCATCCTTCAGTGTTTGCAAGCAGTTTCTTTGTGCGTCGTTTTAGTGTGCGTCTCTACGTCGCGACGTATCGACCGGGGACGACGCCGCCGCGTCGCGCTCAGTCGCGAAGCCTTCGCAAGGGTTCAACGTAGGGTTGCCAAATACTTTTAAATAAAAATATTATTTCGTTTAAAACTTTACATAAGATATATTTTTTTTTAAATATAGTGCAGGAAAAAATACACTTTATTGTACCGTATTTCGCCGACTTTTCCTATGTATAACAAACAACTGCTATGCGGCAATTTCGAACAGAATCACTAAAATCTGATTTAAATAGAAAATACTATATTGCTGTACTTTAATATATGTGACGTACGATTGACTTTTCTGCAATTAATATAACTAATAGACTAAAATATATAATGATTTATACGATACATTTTGTAGTATGAGTGGCAACCCTAGTTCAGCGGGTATCTTTAAACGAATACGGTGTAAATGGATAAGAAGCTACGAATGTAAGACTTACATCCGCCTCGTACATAATATATGTTACAATTTGTTTTGAAATCAATACCAAGAAGGCTCGGAAATAATATTATATATAAATTAATATACATTTTATGTACCTATCTAATACAATTTCATTTATTTTGATTTTAGAATTAGAAAAGATATTGTACAAATTTGCAACGTTGCTATGTGTTTAAGTTATATAATTTATTAAATTATATAACTTAAACACAAAGAAATTTGTTCGGGAAGTAGTTTACGCGTGAATTTCTGGACTCTAATAGTCTCTACAATTCATTTAGATTTGAATCAACTCTCATTTATTAGCAATTTCAGATACACTGCTGGATATGAGACATGGGACAATGGCTGCCAATAGCCTAGCATGTGTGGTGATCGCAGCGGGTGGGGATATATCACAAAAGATGCTGCTATCCATTTCCTGGATTTTGTACCTTAGTTACCACTTAAAACACCCAGGAGAAGAGAGCGAGTAGTACTATTTAAGATACCACATGACACATTATTGCGAATATTTTAAACATAATGTTTACATTTTGATAAAGCTTCCCACGGCAAGACAGTAAGTGTTGCTTCCCGCTACCCACCCGTTACCCACACTTTGACGCAAACTTTTATAAAACATTAAAAAAACCATACTGTCTTTTTAGTAGTATAAATATTACATTTAAATTATTATACTACTTTTAGTAGTATAAATATTACATTTAAATTATTATACCACTTTTAGTAGTATAAATATCACATTTAAATTATTTTTTTGACTCCAATATATATGTAACTCAACTAAATCTGGAGAGGTTGTTGAACGACTGAAACAGATGTCTAATATTGTCAGGTACCCAACTTTTTAATTTATATTCAAAGTAGTTGGCAAAGGTTTGCGACTCTCATTTTGTTTTATTATTAGAACGGTAAACATAATTTGTTTTAGAGATAAATACAAGTACTGCTTTATTTATTTTAATTTAAAGTTACATTGATTCATAAATGTCTACTCATTTAATCATTAAGTGCATAGATTTAGCGCTAAATTTTGTGTTTTTCTTGCATGTAATTTTCGTATCCAATTTTTAGGAATTAACGAATGCTTTCTTTCCTTTTACACATAGCATATAGCGCTTACCAATGCTGAAATAAGAAAAATCGGCCAAGCGCTAGTCGGAATTGCGCTCGAAGGGTTCTGTACCATTATCTATACAAAACGGCAAAAAAAACTGGTTTGTTGTATGAGAGCCCCTCCTAAAGTATATGGTTTTAGTATTTGTTG
>DWNE01004243.1:0-15461 GCA_018249875.1 Cecropterus toxeus
CAAAATGTGCCGCCCAGAGCGGGCCGCCCCTGCCCCCCCCCCCACCCCCGTCGCCCCCACCACGCTACGCCACTGGATGTAGCTTATTTAACTGGTCAGTCTATAGGCTACTTTTGATTTCGATATTTTTCACGATTTAAAGGTGATTACTATTCGAGTGAAGTCACTACGTTTCAGATATTCAATTTTAAATTAAAAGAGAACGCTAATAATTGTTTTGTGCTATTTTGTGATACTGATATACTGATAATGGAGCGGAACCTTTCGGATGTTTTTATTTTTATCACGTAGCAAAGCACGGATACTTCTCTTAGTATTAAAATAAGATAAACAGGTCGGTTAAAAATAGTGATTGATTAAAACGGACAAGAATCTCCCAGATCCAAGGAGAGTAAATAACGCAAATTATGTGTACTTTAGATGCGATGTAATTTGCTCGCGAAATTTCGGAATTTCAAAAGAAATTGTCCGAACTTGTAATTTAGGGAGCCTTTGAGAAATGTTTCGCCGTTAATATTAAGACACGTGTATTACGTGACGAGGTTTTGTTTTTAACCGACTGCGTCAGTAGGAGGGTAATATCTTTTGAACGTTTGTATTTATGTATGTTTTGTATGTATGTCCATTTCTTTGACAAGCGCTACAGCCCAAACGGCTGGACGGATTGTGTCGTTTGACATATTACAATTGTCTCAGTTTGGAAAGTAGCATAGGCTATTTATTTAAAAAAAGGCGCTATAAAATAGAGGAAAAAAGGGGAAAGGGACGATTTTACTATTACGACAATATGACTAGGTACGTAATATTAGGAGTATACAAATAATTTTATTTTAAGACATGTTTAAACTTTGCTGCATTTCATTAAGCGATTGCAAGGTGGTAGAAACAGTATCTATGGTTCGCCGTAAAGGTACTATCGCCTTGCCTATATCTAGACCGAGACAATTCTTACGTTTTATGTGCAAGGATGTGGTTGCCGCCTCACTTTTATAGATATAAAAGTGAGGCGGCAACCACATCCTTGCACATGCCCATATTTGCCTATGGGAGTAGCAACGCATCTGTGCTTGACTTCAGACAGAACCTCTTGCCAATGGGCGGCAGTGACCACTTAACATCAGGATGATGCTTTAAGCAGCCATGTTTATTTTAATGTTTTAAACAACGTTACTAGTTTTCAAATTTTAATATGGAAATGGCAACAAGAAAGTCATTTAAATATTTTTAAACGATTTTATATGTATTTAACATTTTTCAAAAGTTATAAAACCAAGAACATTTCACGTTTAAAGGAAATATAAATAAAATCATGAGGACATTCAGTTTATACCTAAATCAACTTAAGTATTAACATCAAATATTGGACATACAAACAAAATTTTCGACATTACCAATGCCGTTTAGCAAATATCTCAAATACACAAAATAATATTAGACTTCGCAATTCCACTGCGTAGTTTTATATCTTTAAGAGATTATTATTTCTGGAGAATTCGTCTGGATATTTTGGATGAAATAACTCATTTCTGAAGATAAGTTCCATTTAGAAGTTTAGGGATTTGCTTTACCTCGGCTGAGTGAACTTGTTATATAAAGTAATAATTGTATTTGAAAAGATTATGTGTTATGGTTCGTTCGCTATAAATAGACATTTTAAAGGTGGTAGGTATAAGGCCGATAACTCTACGGCAGTAATTCTCACATATGAAGCAGACATCTTAGTTCTTGGGAGTAGCAACGCATTTTCGATTAACTTCAGATAGAACCTGTATCCCTTAAGAAGTTACTTACAGATATCCATGAATAGTAACCCTTCTGTCAACTAATGAAATCTTATAACAATGTGACGCGTTTGTACTTGACTTCAGAGAGAATTTGTGATTCTAAGAGGACGTATTATATATTTTTAGACAGATAGATAGATAAAATATTTATTTCGTACCTTAAGATACAAAACAAAATATATATATATAAAATATTTTGGACTAGCACTTAAGACTTTTCGACTTTTACTTAACTGCTTACGTGCGTAACTTACTTAAGTGCTTGTCAATGGTTTGTTCTGCTCTTCTTCAGTTTCACTTAGACCACGATCAATGCGACGAATTCAACTTCAATTATATATTAGGTTGATTATAAGTAACTTAGAGTTATTGTTATTATATCAGTATGTAGACTACGTACTCAATATATAAATATACACTAAGATGAGAGAAACAAACACAAAAATAATTTAATTTAGATTCGTCCCAGTTCCAGCAGTCGAGTTAGTTTTAACTAGTATAGTTAGCACGTTGATTCAGTGGCCTGAAAGATGCCAAGGCAAGGTAACTGTCTGATAGAGAGTGGATGCAGAAGAAAGGAAAAGAGCGAAAAGAGCAATACTCGATAGTATTCCTCTGGACATTTTAGTAACCATTTATTATCAGGTGGACTGCATGTTCGTTTGCAACTTTAATTTGATAAAAAAGTGTCCCATAATCCTTGAAAATTAAATTGATGAAAGTTATGTCCAGAAAGCTTCTTGTTTAGTAAAGCCAGATACTGGAGCTATCTTTTGTTTTCTGTTCAAAAACATGATAGTATAAAAAAGGAAAAAATAAATTACAACGTCTAAAATATATGGTTGTAAGATCCGCTGACTTTCCTACCGGATCTTCTAAGTTGAGGTCGAGTTCCGGCAATTGTAAGCTATAGAAAATACGACAAAAACATTTGACCTATAAACGATATAAAAACAAACGCAACGATCGGCAAAGATTTAATAAAAGATTCTCTTCTTAATGAACCCAAAAATCACAATGAATTGTATGTAAATTGTAATAACACTAATACTCCGAAATTGAAGCAAAATTACAATTCATCGCTTATAGTCGATAGTAGAACATTTAAGACGAATGCCAGTAAATTTAACTTAAATGGCTACTAGTGAGCAAAATCGAGCATCAGTGGTTTATCCCTAATACTTTACAACTTACATCCTTTTGGTCTAAATCACTAACTTTTAAGTTTTCAGGTGCTTTTTTGGGGTTAACTTTAATGGTTGAATTAATTTCTACATAGTTTTGTTTTTTAAGTGATACTTTTTTGAATCGTGATTAAAACTCGATGAAACGAAAATGCGCTACGAAAGCAGTAGTCGGCGCTACAACTAAATGGCGCTGTACTCCTTTATGAATAAGCCAAAGATTTTACTTCGTAACTTGTATAAGTTTTCAAATTTAATATATGCAAAATAAGACGCCTAAATACTATTTTTTTAAAAGCAAATTGATAATCCCCTTGTATTAAGACTTTTGATTTCAAAACATAAGGATGTTCAGAAATATTTTATTATTTATAGTTATTAAGTGTTCTAAATTATTTATTTCGTATAATACAAAGAATTAGTTATTACAATATTAATATAGAAAGTTTCATTTCTACCGCGTGCGAATTACATAAACACAGGGGTTGTACCTAATGTCAACCATAGATGCATTGCTTTTCCCGAAAACGTTGTCGTCTCATATGAAATAACAGATGTCCATGGCCATACCCAAAGTGGCTATGCCATAATGATTACCTTTTATTGTGTTTTCAAGGGCGAATCCTTTAAAAGCAACCCGACGCCGTGAGAGCAACGCCGGATTATGTGAAATTTTAATGACACTAAGACCTCCCCCATGATCGGTCTCAGCGCTGTTTGTATGACTCTGGAATCTCCAACGTAACGCAAATCCTCCAAGCGCAATGCCCCTTTCGGGCTCTTCCCGATGAGCATTTGCGTTCACCGGACTTTCTGTTCTTTCTGACGCTATGCGACCACACATGCCACTGTCCTTCCCGGGGTCATTTGGCTGGACGGTTCGAGCTCCAAACCCAAGCTCTAGCCGCCCGCAACACCGAAGACTCTTTTAGTCGCCTCTTACGACAGGTAAGGGATACCGTACCCTATTTTGCTCCCGGAACTGCAGGGACAGCCACTTCTTTCCTATCATACTTGTTTACTACTGTAATGTCAAAAATGATAAATCTGATTTGTACAAAATAATTAGATTTTATTCGATTTATCACTAATAAAATGGAAAATTGAAAATCGATTGAGTTTCCATTGGCGAATAAAAAACCAGTTTCATTCAAAATTGGTTGTGGGCATTCGTAAGTAGCATTTATTGAATTGCCTCTGGCCTTTGTTTCAGTGGATCGTTGACAATCACATTTAATTTAGCGATCAAATAAAATGAAAAGTAATTATTAAAATGTAGGTAAAATATTACATATGATGTATACAAGCGTTTGTTTAAAATACGTACGAAAATCAGTTTAAGTGCAGATTCGCTTATTTTGATTTAAGTAAATTACAATAAATACATACTACGTTAATACATAATTACGTTGAAAACTTCCATGTGTGTGAATGACATTTATTTGCATAAAATAGTTTCATGGACTCAACTCAAAATGTCAAATGTCAAAGCTTTCATATAAAAAAAAAACCATCGCGGTGATAGAATATTAAGCATGTACCTTCAGCATTTCTTCCATCCATCCAATCATCCATCCATCCAACCATCTATATTTTCTTTGAATGGCGACACGGTGAAGATTTTAATCCACGAAGTTGTCGAATCAAACCGATTTTCCCCGTATCTTCACCAACTTGAAACTTCGAAGCTAACTTGAATTTACGGCACCAGTTAGCACTTCGAGATTGCACATTTATGACTAGCTTAGTATCAAATTTGGGGATTTATTGAATCTACACGTGGAACTTTTAAGCAGTTAGGTTCAACTTATCTTCAAGACGTTAAAAGATTACCTTTGATGGTATATAGTCGTATTTTAACTTCTGCCTAAGATATAACTACCTAATTGATGACCCGCGTGGCGGAGCGGTCACCATATCGGTCTCACGCGCAGTGGGTCCCGGGTTCGATTCCCGGTCCGACAGAAATATGAATGATAACTTTAGATTTCAGTTCTGGGTCTGGGTGTTTGTGTATTCGTCTTAGCGTATCCATGGTATCCACGACACAGGAGAAAATCCTAGTGTGAAGCTATGAGTGTAGAAAGCGAGCGCGTAAGCGTGTACTTTCCTTGATGTTTTAGGAGTATAATTTACATAAATAAATACACAAACTCAGTAGACCAGTACGCAAATATAGCTACTTATTTAATAATGTATGAAAATTTAGCTCACTGATCGCTCGATCAAGATTTTTATTTATTTTTATTTTGTTACACTTTAGAAACACATTAAACTAACGGGTTACGAGGGTCAACTTAATGCTTAATGGCATCTGTATCTGTCAACCTTGGGCGATGGTGATAATTTCTTATAGGCTTATGTATAGTAATAATTTGGTTAAAGGGTTCAGTAGACTCGATTGAAACCTTACCTGAATAATAAAACATAAAAATGTACTCCTTTCGAGTCTAAAACATAAAATATCCGAAAATTTCTGCTCTTCGAGTATTTTGTTAATTACCCGACTGCGTCAGAAGAAGGGTTATGTTTTTCGGAGGTATGTATGTATATGTGTATGTATGTATGTTTGTTTGTATGAATGTCCATTTCTTTGGCACCCGCTACAGCTGAAACGGCTTGACGGATTGTAACGTATGACATATCATTAGGATCATCTCAGTTTGGAAAGCGACATAGTCTACGTAATTTAAAAAATGGCACCTGGAAATAGAGGAAAAAGGGGGGAGGGAGGAAGTTTTTTATTATAATGACAACATGGGTACATACGGCTGAAAAACATTTCAGTTCTTCTGACGCAGTTATAATTATGATATTACCAAAAATCCATACTATTCTTAACGGTGAGAATCTCAAACTGCTAAGTGATACCGATAAATTCGACTGAAGTCCAACTTGCTCTTACGTAGCTGGAGATCGAAGTTGGGAACTTTGCGGCTTATATCTTCTTAGTTGAATGTTAATAGTAGATTTAATATTTTAAGTACGAATTATATTAAGTCACATTCCTCTAGTATCTTCATTCGTTTATTGCCAAACCAGATTTTTGCTTAATTACACCCACATATTTCAGAAAGCATAACTAAATATTTTCGAATAATTACCTACCTACATCATGTTTATTATTTCTTTAAGACCGAAACGAACAAAAGTAAATATTTCCTACTGTACCTATTATTGTATGAATACTTAGTTTATTTTCTCGTAAGTGATTGTTAATCTTAAGAGAAATATTAATAAAGATCTTAAACCATAAACCATAATTCAAATTCACATCCCTTGATATTTTTTAATAAATACCACCGAAAACAACTTTTCACATTGTCTTTAAAACCACGCGACTACGACCGCGACGCCTTGATGTGACTGATTCATGTTGGAGGCCATTAGAACGTTTCCTTTGCACGCCAGAGTGCAAAGGAAATGTTCTATTTCAATACACAGATACGAAATTACGTCCACCTGCTTTGGGCGGGGTACATGCTTTGGGTCCACTTCCCCTACGCTTGAAAAATATTACCCTTCTTCTAAAGCAGTCGGTTTAACAAGAAAAAATCGCGAAAGCAAGATCACACATAACATATTTGAAATTACAATTATGCCGCCGTTTAAAAAGCAGAATTTCAACCAAACGGCCACTTATCCCAATTTCATGAAGTATTTTCCTATGAGCATGATAAAATTTCTTACATTTTTCCATACTTCTGAAAGCATGTAAATTAATCGACAGAAAAAAAAGTAAAATCCAAGTTTCCTTTTTTTCTTTTATCATACAGAATGCGATCCACTTAAAAGAATTTACCATTACAGTTCCTGTGATGGTAAGTGGTTACTGCCACTGTAAGTAATTTTATATAGAACAGGTCTTATCTAAAGATGGACGCCTCAAATATTAGTAAACCGGTGGAAATTTATTAAACCTCGATACAAGTCGGACGGTTTGAATTTATCTGACACGTTGAGCATTACCTTTTTTTGTAACTAGGGGGAGGGGTAATGTGGGATTTCACCGCACTACAGGGACAACGTTGAGCATTACCTTGTACTTCCTCCATCAATACTCATTAGAATAATATCGCATCTGATTTCAATTTGCAGGTTTAGTTTGACCATTCTCAACCAAGCCTATTACCACAATCTGTTATGATATTATCACGATCCCAAATTGGCAGCCTTCATCAGCTATTCCATCAAATTAACGCTGGAAATCATGTGACGCATAATTTGTGGTCGCTGGCTCGATCGATACTGTGATACCACGTAATCAGGGCTGCTACACGGATTAGCTCCACTGGGTGCGGTTATAGACATGCAGATTACAGACAGTGAAACATACATGACGATTGATCTGTTAACGCCTATGGTTGGCGTGATTTTGCTTTGTGATTTCAAAAGTACTGTTTGTTTAGTGTTATAGGCTTTGGTTTGAACTAGCCGTTATAATCCTGCTTGATTTAAAAACGTCAATAGCCTTGTAATAATAATAAAAATAAAACCTTAATATAATTTTAGACGAATATTATCGCAGAATTGATCCATTTTATATATTAGGGGTAGTCTCGATATACGGCTTTTTTTATTTATTTTTGCCAATATTTCGACCCAGTTGCATGTATCGTGATCACGGCGGAACTGCGACGAAACCCTAAAAATAAAAAAAAACTTGACGTGGGGATAGGTTAATCTACTACTACTTATCTGATGGTAAGTAGCTCCGGCCGCCGTGGACATCTAATTAATCCCAGAAAAGATCAGAGTCTTATCATAGGTTGGGCACATACGCGTTGCGACTCCTAAGGACTAAGTTGGGACGCGTTGGATTAGTATATCTCCCTCACTATCTTAACACTGTTGTTATTCGTTAGTCGGAGTCGATACATAGGACTAAAATGGTCCTCAGACGTGACAAACGATTAAAAATAAAGTTAAATGTAAGTGAAACGTATAAGCGATTTGTTTGTACTGAATGATTCAATTTAACGCTTCGTGTTGGCTCCGTCAATATTGGATCCGCTTGGAGATTTTGCATGAGTTTGCTTAAGAAAATAGGCGTCGATCAATCTCTCTCCATTTTATTAACGGTTTATCTTATACAATGTTACTAGGTGTGCCTATTACTTAAACAAGAATGCTTAAAAGTATTTGTAAATTGAATTCTGGTAAGAATTTAGGTTAAACAAATTTCATTTTTAAACTCGATTACCTATAGAAGTTGTTATCTGCCTACCAGCCGTTTTTTTCCTCATCTAACCTGCGACACTCTGATTGTTCCTGAGCCATCTGAATCCAGCGGTTACCCGCCGTCTTCAAGTCGTCAGTCCACCTGTCAGGATATACCTTCATAAACCGCGCTAAGATAGAAAAGTAAAGAAATTGATTTCTCTAAATTAATTTGCCCCGTATTGAAGGTACTCATAAGTCGAATCTAAAGACACTTCATATATTAAAATCTATAAAACTGTTTAGAACCCAATCCAATCTAAACAAAATCATACATACAGCCGAATTTCATATTGTTAACTTTGTTGGATAATTTGACTGACTTGTTGACTAATCTGACCAAGTTCTCAGAAAACATCGGTTGAAAGAAAGGCTTTTAATAGGTCTTGTGATACTAACAAAAATATATCGAACGAAGTATCGAACGAATACATAATGAGCGTCAATTCATCACAATTTTGCAATATTACAGCTATGTGTGGTTTTTAATTAAAAATGTAATTCTATATTTGAGAGTAACATTAATGTAATTCAAATATTTTGGACCAAATTTATTTTTGATTTGCAGAAATTGAATTTCACTGCCAATTAATTTAGCTCGAAATTAATTCCACGAAATATTTAGTGGTCATAACCACCTAATTATCTAATTGACTCAAACAAGCGACAGCAATATTTTGATGTGCTTTCATATAAAATCGACTGAAATAGGAGTCATGTAACTGAGGTTATTAAATTAGGTCTCCCACTGCATAAAGCGAAGGCTCTAATTTCATTCATTTATTTTTGAAAATTAGGTACATTTACGGAATTTGATATTAAATGCCATTCCTTAATATTCATAATCAAAGAAAACCCTATGACAATTACAAAATAAATTATTATTAATATGAATTTTTATTTAGAAATTTTCATAAGCTTTTTATAATTCTAATTCTGGTAGTAGTATTTCTCGAGGAGTAATCATTTCTGATTCGTTCCCAATAGAACCACCATGCCTTTTAACAATATTAGGTTCCTTTGTTCTAATTTGAAGGTCGTGGTTAAGGTATGAGATATTCTAACTTAGTCCTCAGTAGTAACAATTCAACTGTATTAGATTTCAACTGTATCACTTAGACATTAAATTAGATGTGATCTTCAATGAAATATCCATCCGCATTGATTGTTACTATCAGATGGTTTATGTGTTCTCTTGCTACTTTAATATCATTACCAGCGTAATTGGGATTAAGAAGGTTATGCTATATATCTACAGTACTAGCTACATCGTCGCAAAGCTTTCAGCCTGCCAATATTTAATTGAGGAAAGATGAAGAATAAATTTCCTTAAATTAGCCGGCTCCTTGCATCTGTCTTCGTAACCAATTTGCGGTTTTACGTGCCGGCAATATCGAGTAGGTTGAGGCGAGGAATTTGTGAATTTGTTGATAATTTAGACGTAAGTTTAACCACACGCGATGATAGATACAGGATGGTAAAAGTGCCATGGTAAAGTTTAGTGGTGTTGATGAAAGATGAGATAGGTTAGTGCTATTTGTTTTGAAGTAAGACAAACTAAGTTAGTTTCATCACAAGCGGATGTTTAACGTGAGAAATAAATTGGACCTGTTCGATGGAATCTTAAATAATTCGATTTAACATAAGATTTTACTCATAATCCAGTAAAAGAAAGTAAGGTAAGGGGACCACGCGCTGATAAATGATATGATGAACGTAAAAGTGAGTGAAAAACATTGACTTTGAAGAAGAAAAAAATTTTCTCTGAAATTTTAGATATGAACGGACAGCAGTGACCATCTACATCAAGTGAAGTGAATATAGATTAATAAACAATGTTCATCTAAAGTCTTGCTATTTACCAATATTCGTTAAAACATTATCATGTTACAAAATATGCATGAGAGGGTCTGGACTTGATCGATAAAGTTACGAAATAGGCATAATCGAAACGACAAAGTTGGTACAGTCGTTAGGCATTGTCAAATGTTTTTGAAGTGTAGTTAGATAAAGTTCAGGAGTGTAAGCTGAGATAACAGATCGAATGGATGATATCCTATTAAAATTTCTTATTGAAGTTTTATAATTGGGGACATGTATGTAGTACTTAAGATACGAAAATAATTGTATATTTACAAATAATTATTTATCTAGATTTTTTAAATCCTGTTGAAATAGCATATGAGCATGCGGTCCATCTGATGGTATGTGGTTACTGCCGGGTATGACGTCTATGAGTAACTTCATATAGTACAGGGGTTATTAGAATCTCTGACTTTACCTTTGATTACAGTAATTATATTAAGTAGGTTTTCATATTTCAAAAAACTGGCCAAGTTGAGTTCAAAAAATTTACACAACTTTAAAACTATGAGCCTGGTGATAGGCAGACGGATAAACGGACAACGGAGTCTTAATCCAGTTTTAACCCTTTTAGCACGGAACCCTAATAAAATGCAATATTTCTACTAATACTATTTCGTAATAAAATTACGAAAGTTCTACTTAACAACCTCGTATTTATTCGCTCTCTGCCGAATCAGTATTTTATACTGTGGTTTGTAATTTGAAATGGAATTTCCGCGTTTGAGTGCAAAATTGACACAATTCAGACAAAATTATCAAACGAGTTTATGTTTTTGGTTTGCAATAATTTAATTTAATTTTAGCGAAAACTAATTCAATTTATGTTATTTACACAAAATATCTAGTTCGGTCATAACTCAACAAACAAATGGACCTGATTGATGCAAACAAGCGCGAATACTCTGGTAATGTATCGAATACTCTGCATAATATTATTGATTCGACTGATGTGATGAATGATTGTCTTGAGTTATGATATTGGCCACACTCGCGGACCACGTGGCCCCCGTGGACCACGTGGCCATCACCATACCGGTCTAACAGGCAATGGGTCCTGGGTTCGATCCCCGTCCAGACAAAAAGAGAGAATGAAGAGTTTAGGTTTATGTTCTGTTTGTGTATTCGTCTGTTTATTTTCTTTTTTAGAGATTTAACTAGCAAATAACTAACTAGCATGCCCTTCGTCTGATAGGAGGCTAATGTAAAAGGCTAATGTAATGGCTGTAAGAGGCTAATTCCGCTCATGGACAAATACAAATAATCAAATTCAAATAGGTCAAGAGTTATATCGGAAAGCAATCAGATCACTTCGATTAATGAGATCGCCGCACATGAAAATGAGCAAGAAACCACACTCTTCTATAGAAACGTAAGAACTGTTTCATGTTAGAAATACGCCATGTTACCTCCCCTGGTCGAACCAGGTGATTCTAACACCTTGAAAAATTTACCTCGTAATGAATTTAATACTGTACGAATGTTGTATGAAATATGTATGATGATATAAACAATGTTCATATTATTATTATAGTAAAATTAATTATTGTGAATAGTTGAACTGTTGGGAATTGAACAAATTAATCCAGTCAACTATGAATCTGATCAATGGCCAATTCGAGCTAAGGCTATAATTACTTGCTCCAGAGTGACCGCAAGATTGATCCGCCATCTTAGATTTGGGTAACGAACCGCTTAAGGAATAATCGTAGCGTTATAATGAAGGTAGTTGAACAGTTCTTGGTATATAGCAGCATCACTGCCATAATTGTTTGTAACTTACTGAAATATAACAATTTCGAAGACCATATAACATTCTATTACGATAATCTAATCCAAAAAATTGGTCAAGTGCGAGTCGGACTCGCGCACGAAGCGTTCCGCACCATTATTTACAATATTGAGCAAAAAACATGTTTATTGTAAGGGGAGCCACCTTAATATATATATACTTAATTTTTAGTATATGTCGTTATAGCGGCAACGGAAATACATTTTTTGTAAAAAAATCAGTTTTCTAGCTATCACGGTTTATGAGATACAGCCTGGAGACAGACAGACGGACAGACAGCGGAGTCTTAGTAATAGGGTCCCGTTTTACCCTTTGAGTACGGAACCCTAAAAAGACAAGAGAAGTACAGTTCTGTCGATAAGCTAATTATTAAATTATGTATAGCGTGTAGCAGATATTGCGTTTTGATGGAAGGGTCTGGTAAAGGTATGAAGGGCCATCTTAATCTTAAAGAGTGTCAACGCATCTGTGACTGACTTCAGATAGATATTGATCTATATGAAGTTGCTTACAGATGTCTTTAGCATTGATAACTTACAGTCAGATGAACTGCATGCTAGTTTGCTATTTGAAACATGAAAGCTACAAATTATTGCCAACCCATGTTAGATATTATACCCAAATGTCAACCCCAACCCCAATGACAACAGTAGGCTCCAATGGCTTGTAGAACTCTCTGAAACATGCGTGAAAAGCGACTTGCTTTGCGATCTCATATACTACCTGAATGTGTGAATTACCTAAAGTTACATGCACGTGTATAGCGTTGATCTTAAAGAACACCACTCTGTCTCTTCCTCTTGATGACGTCAGAGGCGATAAAGGTGTTTCCCAACAGTAGACATCCAAAGATTGATAAATAAATGGCATGTATTAAATTTAATCAAGGTTCCTTGAATGTCAAGTCAAAATCAATTCTATTAGGCCTTAACAGATATAGATAAATTCTTAATCAAAATTTGTATTACTTTTATTAACTTTCGATTCTTTCATTCTGCAAAAAGAATTTTGTTATTACAAATCTTGAGCCATTTCTATTAATATGATGATCGATGCCTCCCCATTTACTTTTATTACCCCAACAATGACCTTAATGGAAAGCCTTAAATCAACTAACTTGGATGAGATAAGTTTGAAACTAATAAAATCTTGCTAATATAAGAACTTAAGTGGCATTTTTATCACTTTCAAGAGCCTTATCTAACATTGATTAAGAAGTTTTCTTTATCATAATAAGAATGTACAGATCAAAACAGATATAGCATCTACTCATATTGTATGTATGTTGTACTCATATTGTACAGAACAAGGAATAGAAATAAATCATCAATATTAAAGATAATTATATATATAACGAAGGGAAGATGGGCGATCGAGATCGTTCTTTATTTCGGCGCTCTCTGTCCATCACGTGTGTCTGCATGTAACTCTGGAGAATGGATTTACTTGGAACGTGACGAAATCGAACGTTGGTTGGCTACTCTTTTATCGTCCGTCTCCAAAAGATGCCAGCTGACCGCTCCACGCTTCTATTTTTCATTGATTTACGTACATTGTCAGACGTCCACCTCAGTGTTGCCCATAACTGTATTCGAATACGCCCAAATCAATTAATACGCCCAAATCAAATGTATGTTCAATCAAAACATTTGATAATGGAAAAATATTTCGTAGTACAAGAGCACATTCTAATCGCATTATACCTAGAAAAACATACTCTTCGTTTGCTTTGAAGTAGTTTGTTAAAGCAGAGACCAATCAGAACTGATAAATTGACACGGAGTCATAATCGGCTACATAAGTCCATATGGTAAATAGAACAGATTTTGACATTAGATAAAAATGACCTTGAATTATTATCCGACTGCGTCACAAGAAGGTTAATGTTTAAGAGCAGATGTATGTACGTATGTATGCATGTATATATGTATGTTTGTTTTTATGTACGTCCATTTTTTGGCACGCGCTACAGCCCAAACGTCTTGACGGATTTTGACTAATGACATATCATTAGAATCTTCTTATATTTACAGAGTGACATGGGCTGAACAATTGAGCTAGGCTTGGCTACTGAATAGACCAATTTAAAATATATACATTAAATACTTTTACTTGACAATTTTCTCCAAAACCCATATAAGTGTATCTCATATAATCATTATAAAAAAGTTTTGGTTTTAAGCAGTCAGGCTTTTGTTTAAATGTTTTTAATGATGTCATTAGTTAATAGTTATACGCTTGCGCTTAACTAATCATCATCTTCAATAGCATTTTATATACCTGATGGTATATAAAATGCTATTGGGAAACACTTGCCTTGAAGATGTTTATTCATTTTTATATGGAACCTCTTCTTTAATGCTTCCTTACCCTTTATCTACCTTGTTATTTACACTTTATTGTCCGTTGTAATAAATTAATTTCATTATTTGAACTTCTTTCTCTCACATTTTAGACTTATCTTTCAAATTGACGCCGAACCTATCGACCGATTCATGAAGTGCGTTCAATAACTCTTCAATTCTTTCCTCTTTCTAATATTTCATATGCATAAATTACCTAATGATCTTGTATATTGTATCTCGTAGCTTAAACTTTGTTTTTCAGTTTAGTTTGTGTCCTGATTCTAACACTCCTTTTACAATATCTTAGTCTTCTTTGCTTTCTTTTACATTCTTTTACTTTCTTAGTTGCTTCCGCCACATAATATATTCCATTAGCACTATTTTCGGTTTATTTATAGTTTATTGTGATTTTATTACAAAAATCGGAAGCAATGAAATCCCATTCCGTACTATCGGAAGTTGTATTGTTAATATTTATTTGATACATTGTCCGTTCTTTGACAGGGCATGTATCGTACATTCCCTATTCAGCGTTGTTATAAATCATGCCAATTGTTTCCAAGCCCTGAGCGTTTGATTGATGACGCCGTTTGCCCTTGATTTTTATTGAGTAAGGGCTGAAGCACACTTCAGTCATTTTATACAGTTTATTAGTTTAAAGTTCCACTTCAAACGTATATGTTTATGTTGCTCTGCAAACTAAAGCAATTCTAATGATATCTCATATGTCACAATCCGTCAAATCGTTTGAGCTATAGCTCATTTCAAATAAATGGACATACATACATAAATAAAAACATTACTCTCCTTCTCACACAGTCGCGTAAAAAAGTAGTGGCGTAGAAAATATTTTATATACAAAAACATTTTAGTCCTAACCAAATTTTGATAGCGAAAACGTCGCGCGTGTTCACACACCCTTATCTATCACAACCCCAAATAAAAATTGATTTATACATTCGTGCGCGGCGGTATCTGTGAAACATTGCTGGGTTGTATGGCGATTGTGCTTTGCAAAGCTTTTGACTTTAGCCCGAATAAACTTGATATATGGGGGGTGCAAAGGCTGTTTCTGTATTTTATGAATTTTATTTAATAGATACACGCTACACTCTTTACACGCTTTCTACACTTATAGCCCCACATTAGGATTTTTTCCTGTGTTGTGGGTGCCATGGACACACAAAGACGAATATACAAACACCCAGACCCAGAACACAAATCTAAACTCATCATTCATATTTCTGTCTGGCCGGGAATCGAACCCGGGACC
>DWNE01004244.1:0-15460 GCA_018249875.1 Cecropterus toxeus
AGCCGGCAACCACACCCTTCCACCGAAACGCAAGAACTGCTTCAAGCAAGAAATAGGTGTGGCGGTGGTACTTCCCCGGTCGAACTACATTGGTTCTACCACGTGGCGATTTTACTGCATACTTATTTTTTTTAGTTAAAATAATAATATAATTTAGTCTAGTAAATTAAATGTAAAAAATATACTATCTTCCGTCCTTTACACATGGGTATGTACCGTAAAATAAAAACAAATTAATTAATGTCAATTTGGTGTAAATAATTTTATTTCTTTTTATGACTACAATCAATATAACTAAAGTGAAGACAGTGACACCAATGTTCCGGACAATGTCGTAAAGTGACTACTAAAAGCGTTTATTTCTAATGTTCTCATGTTTCATCTAAGTGTATCTTACGATAAACAAGATCACGATCATAAAGGAACTGAAATGGTATTCAAACTCTTTTTACAACTACTCACTATCTTCAATAATGTTCGATGAGTAGTAGTAAAAATAATGAAAAATCATAGCAGAAAAACTGTCAATCTGGGACCAATCTAAAATAACCTAATTCCTAAATGCGTATCACTCCTGTTTCTTTTTTACGAATTTACGCAATGATACTTAAAAATGACTACTTTAAAAACATAAATGCGTGTCACTCTTGCTCCCTCTTTACAAGAATTTTAGCAAAGATCCTCAAGAATTATGCTTTAAAGTAATCCACGCAATTTTACAATACTATTTTCAGTCAAAACTGTGTATACAAACTAAATCCCGCAAAAGGTGAAAAAAATGTATATAACTGTACTTGTACTTCTATCATCTTGAACTTGTAGTTCTATCATCTTTCATCTCAACAAATTTTCCAAGATTGTAGTAAAGGTTAAAACCGACTTAATCCATAGTGCTTTATTGTTATACTACAAACAACTGTACACACTATTTATACTATATACAATTCATTTCATGTTCATATTAATTATTACGTTACATTTAATTAACGTACAAAACCCTTAACCTCATAAGCGCCAGCGGTTTTATCTCACAACGAATATTGCATAAACTTTCATATAGCCCAAACCAGACTAATACAAGCTGTTTATATGTATTAATCACGCTATGAGCGTTCTACAAACAAATACAACTTTGGCAACATCTCCTAAAACTTAGACTTAGAATTCAGATCATAGCAGTACGAGCAACTAGAGCTTAGTACGCGCTGAGAATATGTTCTTACAGATAACCCGGCATCTCTAACCGTTCTGTTCCTTTAATAATTATTTATGAAATTGAGTCCTGAAGCACCTAATCTAGTAGGTCTCAGGTTAGGTAACATTCTTCAAAGCAGAAGGATAGGAACGCTTCAGTTACGTTCGAAACGTTACGAACGGCAGTGCAAAAAATCATGGATAGGCAAGAGAAGGCAAAAGCTCACTCGTCCCAAAATGAGCGACTAGACTCTGGAGTATGGCAAAACGTTTAACGTCTTCAAATGGTAAAAAATATTGGTAAAGCTTTCCATAATTATAACCCCCATTTATCATTCATTTTAGGTCCACTGCTTTACAGAAGGTATAATGAAGATATCAATTAATCTCTTCAGCTGGCGTGCATATTGGTGACCGTAGTAGGTGATGATGATGGGAAGAAATGACAGGATAGGGGGAGTAGTGCTATAAAAATCGACCTCAGACGCGGTTTAGAAAGTTCCATTAAATTTCATATGAAAAAACAGTAAAATAAAATAAGTATTATTAAATAAAAAAATCTTATATAAAATGTAAATTATGTACATCTGTAAAGCATTTTACTACTTGTGTAACTTTAAACTGCTAATAAATGTAACGCAGTAGATCGCAGGTGCGTTACTACACATGGAATTTAATTAGACTTTATCGTGCGGTGGATGGTGCAACCCTATCCTCAAAGGATAATGTTTTATTGGTCTTTTATTAGGTACTGAATCTATTTTAACGGACATTAAGAGAACATTTAGTACTGAGTAATGCAAAAAAATAATTTAAATATATGTTGGTTTCTTACAAATACAGCACATAGTCCCGAAGTCGGCGTTATAAAACGTATGTATGAATAATAAAGTTATCAATATACTGACATTTATGACGCTTATTGTCTATTTGCTCCTGAAAATGATAATAGGCAATTTCTTTGTTAATAAAATGCAAATATTCCCACTTGCAAAAGCGGAATATTGTTAATTTTCAAAGTAATAAAAACAGTTGGACAATAATTACCGCAGTTATCACGACTGGGAGAGCTCTTGAAATTAATATTTCAATCAAGTATAACGTCGGTAGATTCCTCGTGATGGACCAACCAGAAACTCTTGAGCTCACCTCTTCACTTAATCGTACGAAGCTTCACTTAAGTAAAGAGGTCGTAGTTGGGTGGATGATCTTTATTCTGTATTATATTCTACTGGATTCTAGAGGGGAGTAGATTAAAACAATGGACGTGTTTGCAATTTGGAAAGCGGTGCAACCCTTCGTGTGCGTTTTAATTGCAGGGGATGAACCGGTGGAATGATGTTCGTGAAATCTTCCGAGTAATTTTTAGGGACCGCCGGCATCTGGGCGAGTGGCTTGATGAATACTAATAACGTTTCTCGGCATAATTGTTTTGGAGACGTTTTGACATGATCTTTTATACGTATTCGTTAACAGGTTTGTTTTTGCTTTGATACGGTGTTAAATTCTGTGTTGTTTTATCAATATGTCACTTTTACAGTAATTTAAACTAAGGCTAAAATAAGTAGGTTATACATTTATATACATTTGATTAGAGGCTTTTATTAGCGAAGGCTGGGTACCGCTTCACTCTTGCCTATAGGTACGTATAAGAAATTGATTATTATTTCAGATAACGTTACAGAGAAACGTAACGAGATAGGATTAAAAACTTATCTTGTTTATTCTATTTTAGTTAATATCACCATAATTTATACTAATATTATAAAAAAGTTAGTGAGAATGTATGTTTGTTTGTTATTCTTTCACGCCAAAGCTTCTGATTTAATTTGATTTAATTTATACGAATAGTTTATGACTTGAATTAACACATAGACTAAAGCAGACGAACCCGAGGATAAAAGCTACTATGCTTAAGTGTTAATGTTCCGCGTGGGATGTTTTTTATTATTATCAAAGGAAACAATAGTGAATTAAGAAAGTTTAACAAACAATTTTTGCCTCCAACTCAATTTCGTCAAATTCACCCAGTTCCAAACACCTAGTAATATTTAATTCAAAACAGTTTCTATTTAATCTATTCTGCGCAGTAGTTATACGGAATTACGTATACGAACGTTATCCAAACTTCTACTTCCACGAGCTGTAAAAGTTTGCGTAACAGCATAATGTATGCAGCATAAATCTAAACACGTTGGAGCGAGGACGCGAGCGTATTCGAGGTAAAAACTAGTATTACAACAAAACTTTTGCTAATTCGCTACGTAAACGTGAAACGAAACGTGAAACGAAATACGTGATTCTTTTACTATAATACTCTTTTATCATTATCAACTTATTATTGTCGAACTACTGAGCACGAGTCTTGTCTCTGAACGAGTCTTAGGCCATAATCCACCGAGTTGGTCTAGTGCGAATTAATAGACACCCATTATCACACATCTTTCACAACTTTTGTTTAACGATCTTTCAGGTGTGTATGTGTTCACGATATTTTCCCTTGTCGTAAAGCAGTTATGATTATTTTCTTTTACGCGCATAATTAATAAAAAACCCTTGATCAAAAAATTGAGTCGCGTTTCAGAAATTGGTTAATCCCTGTTTTGAAATTCTTATCATAATATTTACTATGTATTTTAAGAAAATTACGTGTCTATAAAGTATAATTTATTAGGCATCTCAAACTTTTTATTACCTTTATCTTTTTTAAGCCACAACACTTTTTTAAAACTAAGCAATCTTATTAATATAAAATTAAACAGTTTTCGTGCTAAACTTTTTTGATATCTATCAAAATGTATGCTCTAATAGAAAAATATACCTATGTATTAGCAGCATAGCATATAGAGTCTATATGCTATGCTGCTAATACATAGGTTTAATTTTTCACTTGAAAATCAGACCAATTTAATTTGTTACAGATATAGGTCTGAAAGGTATAAATATTATTAACCTTATACACACAGTTTTAAAGGATCATAATGTATAGCCACGTGATACATTTTCATTAGTTTCCTCGCATTCGTGAAACAAGACAAAGGAAAACGAAAACCCTTCACATTATTGCTATTGAAACGAAGTCAGACATACGAAAATATTGAAGCAGAATTGAGAATAACATCTACACAGCGCTCTTGAAGTTTTGTATTTGTATCCTTCAGAAGTTACGACCTAGAAAAATGGTTTAGAGATAGGTAACCGAGTGTGCACTTAAATCGGCCGCTGTCATATCCCTCATAAAAAGGTCAAGATAAAACTTATCAGTAGAGTATACGGGCCAGGCTACTGTCGTAAATATTTTTTGCTGCTAATCCTTATCTGTACGTATACGGTTTATAGACGAGGCAATTTTCGTTATGTTCCAGTAAGTTTGATAAAAATACAATTTGTAAGGCGAAAAAAGTTAATAAAGTTAAGCTGAATGTTTGTGTCTAGTAAAATTACATTATATTTGTAAATATTCACAATAATATATTTAAATAAAAATATTTTACGTTTCAAGTAACAGAGAGGTCCGCATTCGAACTCCAGCCAGGACTCTGAGGAAAAGTCATTCTTAAATATCCTATTTCAAAAAAAAAAATACTGACTATCGATAGATCGAAATTTAAAAAATATTAACTTTAAGCCATGCTTCTCCTGTAATATCCACGCGGTATACAAATGATAGGACTTTCATTCCTCCGGATTGCATTCACGCATTGCACAACGAAGTTGACGAAGTGGAACTTCGGATGAAAGACGCGCCGCACCTCGTAATGATGGCCGCGGGCCATGTCCATTGTGGCACACACTGCGCCCGGAAAATTAAAGCGCACTCAACTTGGGACATTCAGTAGGCGCGGCCCGCTCCGCAGCGCAGCAATTTAATTTTCACATACTTTATGTAAACCAAGTAAAATAAATGTTACCTTAGAATGTCAGACACTGCTAAATAATTTATTTTAGGGACAAACTGTTAGGTTTTAAACTAAAAAAGTTCAGTATTTCTGATTGATCAAATAAAATGATTAAATTCAAAATTTGACGTTCTGGGTGTGATCCTCAGAATACACACATTTATAACTCGGTTGTGGCCAAAGATTACATGGAATATTATTTGTGGTGGTCGCAAGACCTTACTGGTGAAGTGGAAGTACTATAGGTTGATCAGTGGCCTAATATTGTGCATTGAAGACGGAGGTATTTTTTATATTTTCACCTGTTACTATTGCTACTAGAACGCTAAGATTTAAATTGTTATTTTCGGACCACACAGCGATTTAAATTCATACAGACTAAACAATAAAATTACACTGTTTGTGTTATTATATCCAAAGATATTTTTTTCATAACAAGAACGCAAGCAACTATGCATTCTGGCTACATCTTCTTCCGAATAAAGGTATTGAATACAGCTTCTGAATAGATATGTAACTATTATGACTATGAATTAGACTAACTAGGTATACATAAAACTATTTTTTATATAAAAACTTTAACAAAGATAATCCACACGTGTTCGATACATTTATTTATATTTACTTTATTATAATATAATTCAGGACATTGATTATTCCGATACTGTTTTATATTTAACACGCTTTTATTTTAAATTTATATTTTCACAAGTATTCGAGTAGGTATACTTTATTCACACTCGGTTTATTTCGACACAATTTAGCTTCGTGACAAAATAAACCAAGTTTCTCTATCAACGCATTAACTCCGCTTTATACAGCACACATTTTACTCGTATTTCTCCACATTTCCCGCGAGCACGACGTCGCCATATTTAAATTACTTCACTCAAATCTGGATTACGTTTAACTCGCGTTAAGAGGCAGTTGCGCGCTTACTTAACGACTTTCATTTCTTATGGTGACATTTTCTATAATAGAACGTTACGTACTAACTGTATACAATACGAGTTATTATTTTAATTCGTTGCTGCATATTTTTATTTTTAAATATTTTAATCGTACGTATCTTATTAGTTAAATGTTTAACTTCAACAGTTCAAAGAATATCCTATTTCTATTTATACATATATGTACTATGTAAGGATTTATGATCCCGTTGTGGTCTGTTTCCAGAGGATCCATCGCAATACCTATTTCGTTCTTATAACAGCTATGTTTTTCTTTAGTGGATTTGGCAAAAAAGGGACTGCAGTAAGAGGCATTTCCAACGTAGTCTTCAGGGCAAGCAACTGGCGGATGGGAATCTAGGGGCATCTTATCTGACATTTATTACACATGTCCGTGGGCAGTAGTTCCATAGTATTTCTTGGAATATAATAAAAATGTAAGCATTCAATGTATAATATTAAAATAGGTAGGTCGGTAAATCTGATTGCAAAAAACTTCAAATATTTTTCATCTTAAAATTGTTACTCTGTCGTATAATCGAAAATAATATTTCCAGTATAAAATTAGTTTTTAAAGCTGACCCCGTATCTTCTTTTCTCCTGTTCCTTTCATATCTAAAAGAAGTACCTACGTTTAAGGAGAAGTTACCAAGTAATGAGAGGACAATTGTAAATTCTAACATAATCTTAAGCATAATCTTTATTGCGTCATGTTATTACATCATAAAGGTGTTAGAAAAATTGATACAGTGGCATGAGACCCTGTAAGGGTCATAGTAACTTAGAATCGTTGAATTGTAAGCTTAACAATAATATGCTCCCGGCTTACCTCAAACGCTGTTACGAAACACTGATTAATTCCCACCTGTACAATTTGCTTCCATTGTCCGTGTACAGTTTCCTCCTGTTTCTTGGATACCGGAAACGATTCGAATCTATGTTTCCTTATTGTTTTGATCATGTTTGTTTGTGGTACAATTATATGGTATATCGCAATAGTTTAATGTTAGTTTCAATTTCTTTGTATTAAAAATTTTAAAGGTAATTAAACGAATGAATGAAGAAAATAGGTAAAATGGTTTTACTATACTATTTCAGGAAAATAAGAATAAATTTAATATAAATAAAATTTGTTTTATATTATGTAGACTGTGTATTTACCCCAAAATATTTTAAACGTTATGAAAAAAATGAATAATTCGAATACAAACAAAAATTGTCGGCCTCCTAAAACTATAGGGGGACTTTTTACTGCGGCGGGCCAGTTCAGACCTACGCACTCTCGTTTGCAATATGATGAAGATGTAGATTGTAGACGTTTTTGCCTTGACCTTGAGCGTGAGCGTGCGCTATTTAGCTTGAGAAGTAAACAACTATATCATTCGATCTCTCTGAGTCTAAACTGTTATTCCGCAAAATATCGTCTGCTACCGACAGCAAATACGATGATACGAAGTTACAAAAGGCAAAAATACATGCTAGAAATTGCAAGTACCGTCTTAAAAAAACCGGAAAGCACAGAGATATTCAAATGTGAAATTTGCACAATATTTCATTCTAATACGTAGATGAAACAAGCTGAATCATTATTCACGATCGTAGGTGAGATCAAAGTAGAAGCTAAATTACTACACTTTAGAGGTACAGATACATAATTTACATATATCAGTTTATTCAATCGAGCAACCGTACTAATTATGCCCAGAGACTTTGTTAACAATATCAATCAAGATTACAATCCGCGGCATTTACTGTGCGCATAATACATTGTGATGAAGGGTTTGCCATGTAGCTGAGAGGTCACAATCGACCCATCCATCAATGAGCCTACCATAGCGTTGTGTTCGTATACAAAACACATCAATTATTTGTGAAGCTGAATAACTTTGTTTTGAAACACAGCATTTTAGATCTAAATTGGCTCTGCGTTCAATAGAAATTTGACAAATCTAGTTTTGATAACAACAACCCGATTATGGTATACGGGTTGTATGCTCTTCGCCATTCGTCCAAGCACAAACGTAATGAGAATTTAATATTTTTAGGAAGAGTATGTAACAATTAGCAAATCAAGGCATTCATGTAATAAAATATGTTTTTGTTTTATCTATGTTAATATTTTCTTATTAAATTAAATTGTGTCTTTACTCCTACGTGACCTATAAAGTTTATGAATTCATACGTTTAACATTCTCCGGAATATTCTTATACACAAATTTCATACTTTAAAATAGGAACACGTTTCATAATGGGAATAGTTGATATTTCTTATATCTTCAATTTATATCGCATTGTGACAAATTACGAGTATAACACTAATTTTCAAGTCTAATAAGCTTTTATGTAGACTTTAGTATAATGACGTTACAAATAAATTGTTATTAAAAACATTGATTAATTTTGAAGCAAAAATACAGTCTATTTTACACAGTTTCACATACGTAATAATTTGAATGTCTTTTTACAAACTTCACAAGTGTTTCACTTAACCAGCTATAAAATCTTTCTTACATTCTCAATATTCTTCATAATTTATAACCATGAAAGGTAATATTCAGGTGTAAAATACCTTGTTAGTCCTCAATCATAGCGCTAATGTTGTTACTCCCCGCTAAAGCGGGAGCGGGTGATTGAGCCAGCTAACATGCGACGCCGGCTCACTTCCGCCTTATATTCAGGTGTTAGGCGGTTTACTTAAAGCGATATACGAATTTTCATGGATATTTTAGTTTGATAAGCAATTCAAAATAATAGATGGAAAGTTACTTTAAGATAAAATATTTTAAGACGACGACGCTTTCAACTTCAACTCCGGAAGCATCACAGCCTCACCCGTTTTTATTTCCTTTTAAAAGCTATGTTATGAAGCTGTATTCTATTCTGAAGGGTGTGGTAAAGCAGATATACATATGCAGCATATTATGGACAAAGAAGATTGAAAATCTCATCTCAATTACTTTTTTACTTTTTATGACTTAATCGTAAACCAATAATAAATTTGCCTGCATGTAAAACAATAATAAATTTTACTGGTAGGAGCAATACAATTTTGATGTATATTATTTTTTCTTTAAGTTTGTGTTTTAGCTGTTAAAATTTTAACACAAGGCTGGCGAATGCGGTTAACACATGTCTTATTATCGTTCAGAGACAATGCAATTTGTATAATTAAAACGCAACTTCATTGAGGTAATTTCGTTTAATTTCCAATTATACATATGAAGTTTATAAGATACGTTAAATGTGAAGAGTAAATTATTTTAATAACTATTTTTTTTTATTATTTTATCATTCACATTCTCATCAACATAATTTAATTGTTGAAGAATACGTACTGTAGAATGTAGATTGTAGCGGTTCAAAGTAAACTCCAGTTGCGCTCTTCAATCTTATTTATTCTCCCAAGTACCGAGCTGTGTCGACATTAAACCATACAGATTTCCGAGCTTAAGTGTATTTTAAATGCTCACAATAGCAGGGTATAACAGTGAGCGAAATGAGCCTTTCCACCAATCAGGTGCGAGCAACTTTTGCGCACGGCACCATCGTGCATCTCACTCTTACTTATAGCTCTGTCTCGCTCATACATATTTGACAGAGACTTACATCTATTTACGCTTTATTTACATGTTACAATATATAAATCTTAATATATACTAATAATATACGAACTTATAGCTAACTTATATTTATACTATAACATACTTATAACTAAATAACGCCGTCGTCCGTAACAGTCTCCCCCCGGCGCAGACTCGTCGAAGCCTTTTCTATCCGTAGGACGACGAGCTTTGTAGTAGGCCTCTTAAATACGCCTCCTCGGGTGCGGACGTCTGCAGACCGGATAATGCCGTCTGGTCCCGGGTGCACTCGCTCGATGACTCCTCTCGGCCAAGTGTTGCGGGGCAGCGCGCTGTCAACCACTATGACGAGGTCGCCTTTTCGTAGCTGCGGGGCAGTGGTGCTTGCTTGCCCCCGCGGTATGAGCGTTGGCAAGTACTCTCGTAGCCACCGCTGCCAGAACTGGTCCGCTAGTGCCTGCGCTCTTCTCCAACTGCTGCGGTCCGCCTCGGTGCACGGTCCCGTCCGTGGTAGTCCCGTGGATGAGCCGATGAGGAAATGATTCGGCGTTAAAGCTTCTTCGTCGTCGGGGTCTATGGAGACGTGCGTGAGTGGTCGTGCATTCACGCTGTATTCTGCCTCAGTGATTACCGTCTGCAGTACCTCTTCTTTGGGCGCTCTTTCTTTGAGCGTGGTGCTTAGTGCTACTTTTACTGAACGAACTAAGCGCTCCCAGGCTCCTCCCATGTGCGGCGCTCCTGGCGGAATAAAACGCCAGTCGGTGTTGTACTGCAGACCGTAGTCTCGTAGCGCCGTTATCCAAGACTCGTACACGTTTCTTAATTCTACATCTGCCCCTCTGAAGTTAGTAGCGTTGTCGGAGTATATGACGCGCGGCCAGCCTCGTCTGGCAGCCATTCTTCTTAACGCCATGATAGCAGAGTCCGTGGAGAGTGATTGGACGACTTCTAGGTGTATTGCCCTCGTTGTAAGGCAAGTAAATAATGCACACCACCTTTTTTCGTGTCTTCGTCCAATGGTCACCGTCATGGGCCCAAAATAATCCACCCCACAGTAGGTGAAGGCGCGGTGACCCGGTTCCAACCTTACTTTAGGCAGGTCTCCTTTCGGCGGTATTCTCGGAGTTGTCTTGTATACACGGCAATACTGACAATCTCTTGCTATCCTTTTGACTGTTGGTCTTAGGTGTAGAATAATATATCGCTGACGGAGTTCATTGACGACTCGTTCGTTGTTCGCGTGACCCGCGCGGCGATGGTAATTCTCGATGAGCAGACGAGTGAACGGATGCCGTCCATCGAGTATTGCCGGCTGGTTAGAGAGCGTGGTACAATTTAAAGCTCCTATTCTGCCTCTTGCCTTTATTATTTCGTCGTCTAATGTGGCGTCGAACTTCCTTAGTTTACTATGTCGTGGTAGCGGCTGGTTCTGTTTTAACCTTAATAGTTCTTCTTTGAAGGAGTCGTTCTGTGCCCTCTGAAGCCAACGTCGTTCAGCTGCTTCTAAATGTGCAACTTCTAGCTGTTTATTTGTTTTGTTGTCTTTCAGCTTTTCAATGAAGAGTTGGATTAGCGCCGTGGTTCTTATTAATTTTAGATAGTTGGAGAACCTTCGGATATCAGGCAGCGAGTCGTCTGGGCTAGCGTCGTCCTCTGAGATGGCGTAGCATGCCGTTTCTTCGGTCTCGTTGTACTCCTCGTTCTCCTGTGGCCAGTTGTCTTCCGGCTCCCTAAGGAATGGGGGCCCCGTGAACCACCGATCGCGACTATCGATGTTGTTATTCTGAAGTCTGGTGGCGTCGTCCGCCACGTTGAGTGTGGTAGGCACCCATCGCCAGTCTGCTGCTTGCGTGAGTTCGGCAATCTCTGCTAGGCGATGCGAGACAAATGGAGTATATTTCTTCTTTTCATTTCGTATCCAACATAGAACTGTTCTGGAATCGCTCCAATACGTGACTCGTTTGGGCTTCCAGGTATGTTCTTTTATTATCGTACTAGCCAGTCGCGCCCCAATCAGCGCCGCTTGAAGCTCCAGTCTCGGGATGGTGAGAATCTTCAGCGGAGCTACCTTTGCTTTGGCCATCACTTGAATGGTTTCTGTTTGGTCTTTGTACACGACCCTCCAGTAGGCTACCGTTGCATATGCCTGTTCGCTCGCATCGACGAATATATGAAGCTCTATACGGGCTTCCGGCGTTATGCTCGTGCTGTAGCACCTCGGTATTGCTAGTGCTGTGACGTCCGGGAGTCGTTTTATCCATCCGTCGAATAGGTCGGCTTCCTCTTGGGGTAGTTCTTGGTCCCAATCCATTTTCTTAAGCCATAATTGTTGCAGTATTATCTTGCCAACAATGGTGTACTGACTGATGAGCCCCAATGGATCGTACACCGACATAACTGCGCTTAGGGTTTCGCGCTTGGTAGGTGCTCTTAATCGCAGCCTGACTTCATTGGGAACCCTCTTAATGTCTGTGTTGAATGTAAGAGTGTCAGAGCTCGGGTCCCATCGAAGTCCTAATGTTTTTTCTTTGTGGCGCGCTGCTAACTCGACGTTGACGTTCTTAGATCTTTTTTCTACTGGAATGCTAGCGAGAACCCTCTTACTATTTGAGTTCCATCCCCTCAAGTTAAAGTCGGCCTGCTGATGGACGTATATCACTTCTTTGACCATTTTGATTGCTTCCTCTTCTGTTTGGAAACTATCCAAGTAATCATCCATGTAATGCCGTTCTTTAATAGCTGAGGCCGCCTCCGGATATTCTTGCTCGAAGTCGATGGCGTTACGATTCCTTACACTATGTGCGAGGTACGGTGAGCTACTCGCTCCGAATATCATCGAAACCATCTTCATTATCTTTAGGGAATCAGTGGGTTTGTCCCGCCATAAAAACATTTGCGCCGGTTGGTCCTCAGGTCTTATTTTTATTCTGAGAAACATTTCTTCGATGTCCGCGGTTACGGCGATTCTTCTTTCTCTGAACCCGAACAGTATTCTCGTGAGTGACGCCAGTAAGTCAGGCCCTTCAAGTAGTAAGTCGTTAAGGCAGACTCCTTTCACCTTGGCCGCTGCGTCAAAAACCATCCTCACTTTTCCTGGCTTGTTGTGGTTCGTAACGGCGAAGTGAGGTAGAAACCATTTGCGGTTACTTTTCATTTCTCTGCCATCGCATTCGATCGAGTAGCCTTTCTGTACGAGGTTGTTGACTTGAGCCGTGTACTCTTCTTTAAAGGCGGGCTCCTTGGTCATCCTCTTCTCTAATGTGTGTAATCTTCTAAGAGCGGACTCAAAGCTATCGGGGAGTGTCGGGTCGTCGGTTTTCCAAGGTAGGCCTACTTCGAAATGACCATCCTTCCTTTTGACGGTTGCTTCGAAGATATCGTTGGCCCTTTTCTCGTACTTATTAATCTTCTCTTTGGTCGATACGCCAAGCGAGTCTACGTCGAAATGATACTCGACGAGCTTCTGTAGTTGTGTATCGCTTGTGCAGATGTGAAGTACGGCTGCTTGGTCTTGATAGATCGCTCTACTTGGTACCGATCCATGTAACACCCATCCCAGCTTAGTTCGAGATGCGGCGGGTTCCGTTCTCTTGCCGACGCGTAACTGGCGCGATATTATTAGGTGCCAGTTGTCAGCCCCTATTAATATGCGTGGCTTGGCTTCCCCTGTGCAGATCTTTTCTCTTATGGTGCGCAGGTACGGATACCGCTCTAAGTTGTGCGGTATGCGTTGCTGATGTAGCTGTAGTCCTCGTACGGTGCGGGCTGTAACGGCGTATACTTCTCGCTCTCGTATACCTCTTACTTTAATCTCGACCGTCTTGCTCTCTATTCTTTTTTGTTCGTTGATGCCTCTTATATTGAGAGGCTGCTTCGATCCGCCATCGGTGAGTTGATTCGCTAATTCTTCCTCTATTAAAGTCACCGTGGATCCTTCATCCAAGAGGGCGTGTGTAATTATCTCCCCCCGTGGACCGCTGAGTTTCACCTTGCAAGTCTTAAGTAATACCGAAGGCGTCTTCTTTGCTGTGACGCTCATTACTAGTGCGGTCGATTCGTCTTCTTTGTGTTCGTTCGGGGTGCTGACCATAGACGTGGACTCTGTTGCTTTATCCTTGTGTAATAGCGCATGATGTCTGTAGGTGCAACCGCGAACTCCGCAGGTTTTGGCTTTGCAGGTGAATCGGTTGTGCTTCAGCTTCATACATTTGAAGCACATTCTATTGTCCTTAGCCCATTTCCAACGCTCGTTAGTGTCGAGTGCTTTGAGCTTGGTGCAATCGGGAGTGTAGTGTCCCTCAGACTGACACATGAAGCATCTTCTTTCATCTTCGTGTGTGATGCCTTCTGCAGTGTATACGCCTCTAGTAGCCACCCGTTTTGTAACTACTTCTTTTTTGGCTGGAGTTGGAACACCTCGTCTGGTTGTGTGGGTGTATCTAATCATTAGATCTGCTTCGGCCATCAAGAACTCTGAGAGGACGATCATTTCATTTTCTTCTATAATACGAGATTCGTTGTCGGCTGCGTACTGCGCCCATTTGCTCACAAGATGCGGACTCAATTTGTCCATAATGTCTCGGACAAGGAGCGGACTCTGTAGGTAGCCTCTTCTGTCTATACTCTTTATTGTGTAGACTATGTTCTGAATCTTGACCGCGAACTCGTATAGATCGGTACTCGCGCTCCCCAGCTTTGGGAGCTTCTTGAGTTCTTCCATTGCTCGATCAATTATAAATTCTGGTCTTCCATACTTCATCTCTAACGTTCGCATGATGACTTCCGGACTGGAGGCGGTGCATAACTGTGAGAGTACAGTTTCTCTTGCTTCGCCTCGTAGGCTATTTCGTAGACGCAGGATATTTTCCGCCGGAGAGAATTTGAAGAGTCTTGTTGAATCTTCCATAGCGGCTTTATATGGTAGCCACTCGGCGACGGTTCCCGTGAAAATGGGTAGATCAGCTGTCTGACGCGGTAGCGGCCTGGATGTAATCATCTTCTCTAATGCGTCGGCTAGACGTTGAATGCCTTGGTACTTGGTGTTCTCCCCCCGTTGCTCATTAACGGGGCGATGAGCCTCTTGTGGCTCTTCCCTGAATTTCGGTACTGATGGTCGTTGTTCTTCTATGCTTCTATCGACCCAGTCCCGTACTCGTTCATTGCACGTGCTGGCTTTGTATTCCGATTCTGCTTCGATCGCTGTCACTTCGGCGGCTAGTCGTGCCTTGATGAGTTTTTCTTTAATACGTAGTCGCTTCTCTTCGAGTTCCGCGAGTTCCTTTTCTGCTTCGTATTGTGCCATCTTCATTCTTGCGTCAGCGCTTCTCCTCGACGCGTTAGTGTGACCGCTCGGCGCCGGTGACGTAGGTCTTCGTACTGGCGATGCGGCTTCGCGTCTTATTGGAGTGCTAACTGGTTGTACCGGCGGCCCCATAACAGACGTCCCTATTGACGCCTCTGGTGCGTTCCCTCTCGCTGCTCGTGGCGGAGAGTGCTCCAATCTTCTTCCTTGGGGAATTTTTCCGGTTATAGTTGATGGCGATTGCGGTGAATCTTCATAGATGCGGTGCAATGATGGTGCAGGCCCACTCTTAGTGCCTGCGGGTATTTCCGGCTCGCTGTATCCCGACTCGGAGCGAACACGGCCTCTCGTGTTCATAGCGACCGGTGTATTCATCCCGACGTGTAGCGATGCTCACTCCCGTAGCGCAGATTCGCTTCTGAATCCACCGTAGAGTGCAGAATCTTCTGTATCCGGCTCGAAGGACCAAATTGTAGAATGTAGATTGTAGCGGTTCAAAGTAAACTCCAGTTGCGCTCTTCAATCTTATTTATT
>DWNE01004245.1:0-15460 GCA_018249875.1 Cecropterus toxeus
ATAATTCGACCAATTAATTTCCACTGTCTACCAACACCTATTTCTAATGTGAAGTAGTTCTTACGTTCGTTAAAAGGGCCTGTTACATTTGAAATGCCTGTTACATTTGAAGCTATCATCATAGCCCTCCGCAGTGGCTATGTATGTGATCGGCTTCCGGTAGAACTCTTATTTTATATAATGGACACAGGAAATAAGCACCAGTATTCTGAAATAAACTTCAGATAAGCTTCTTACCCGTTGCCTACAGATGCGTAGCTTCCCAAAGGACTAAATAATTTCTGCAAGTATGTCTCGCCTATCACTCCATCCAAATCAGAACTCAGAAGCAATCTACATCCATAAAAGGAGTATGTAATACGATTGCCAACTTCTTTACACGTATATTATATTTAATTGACACGTAACAATGGAGAAAAGCAACATAATTTTCAATTTTGTAAATTTCTCATAACGTACGTAACTTGCGTAATTAAAATAGTTCTGTAAAGATTTTTTTGTAATCATTGGTTCTTAAGGGTGCAAGTAAAATAAAAACGAAATATTATATTCCAAGATGGTGAGAATATCATTACTATAATGGAAAACTCTCCATGGATCCGCCTTCTGTGGCCTACCATACTATAATAGTAGTTTAAAGTATTGCTGTGTTCAGATTTGAAGAATCTAGTAGGGGAAAATGTCTCAGTGCTGGTTGCCTTTTAACCTGAGAGTAGGAGAGTTTTGGGTTACGGCCTACTGAGTAAGTCAAGCGAATTGGGGGCAGTGTCCAGTCATCATCCAAACACTCATTTGCTTCTTCAATTTAATGAAACGATGATGACAAGGGATAATTGAACAAGCAAATAAATTCATTCAAAAACCATTCCGAATGCAACAAGCAGCTCCAAGTTCGCAACACTGTTCGCTGAGAGCGTTTGTGTGTAACAAGTTTTATCCCAACGCAGAATAAATAAAACTGGTAACACCTGGATACTCTCACGTCTTCGCCTGCCTCGCTTGTTGCATTGTTAAACTAAATATTAGGAAGGGAAATTGCTTTAACGGCTGCCTGCGAATATATTTCAACTATACGCATGTGTGTTTAATTTTAGAATGTGTGCTTAATTTTAGACTTTTTTAGAATGTTTCATATGTCAGCACGCAGTGGTAGTTTAGTTGGTAATTCTGCTTTACTGTTGAATTTTGGGTGTTTGTGTATTCGTGTTTGTGTGTCCATGGCACCCACGACACAGGAGAAAAATCCTAGTGTGGGGCTATGAGTGTAGAAGGCGTGTTTTAATAAAAAGGCGTGTTTTTTTCGATATACTTTACACGATACGTCTATCTGTATTATACGCCTATTTTATTCAAATTTGAATTAAATATGGTTTCATTTTTTTTTGCAACACACTTGCGGCTACTTTGATGAACTTCTCGGTATAACTTAATTTCTCTGTTAGTATAACTATCTATAAAGACATACATATTTTTAAGTCGCTTAAAATATGTTTTATTTAAACCAAACAGGTTGTAGGATCTTGTGAAAAATATAAATTTGGAAACAATGCAGAAACCTTTTTTTATTGTTTTGTATGTCTATTGTAATAAATAAAACTTATTGCTTTAGTATTCTTTCACAGTTTCCGGAACTACGTAGTCCTTTTCTGTACGAGAATTCCAAATTAAAATTCATTAATTCAATTATCTTTATGGAAATAGGCGTCTTTGTTTTACATTTCCGTTTTAAGTTTCGCGAAGTTGCGGACAATTAAAACGATGACCCAAATTGGAATTAAGTTACGGATCGCAATTTCCGAATTTAACGCCAAACATCTGTTTAAAATGTTTCACCATAAAACGTTAATGGAATTTATTCGGAACTAGGTACGGTTTCGATATATCATATCGTAACTAAAACCGTTTTCATTCATATGATATCATATCGATAAACAAGATGAAACAACCGCTATTAACAATACACAAACGTAAAAAAATTTAAAAATTTAAATACCTAAAATGTAATGTTCGCTTCTACTCTCTTTGACTTTTAACATGCAATGAAAGTAAGGTAAGAAATAAACAAAGCAAATGTGAAATTTGTGACAAAAGTTTGCGTTTGTCAAATTCACGGCTAATAAAAATGATTGTCATGACACTGGCGTTGAGCTGAGCTTCTGATATCGATATGAGAACACGTAACGAGATATCGGCAACGTAACCGTTTTTATATGAAACTGAAAACGAGCATGTCTATCCCGAACGCATGAAACTCGTAAGTGGGTACGTTTGTATTCCTACGGGAATTACAGACCCAGTTGTTTGATTTTCGTGGAACGAAGACATTCATAAAGACATTACTTCACAATGGCTAGCAGATAGTTTAAGCTTTAGTGTTAGACAAATTGACTACATATTTGAACTAGATGAAATCGACGTAGCAACCAAGCTTACGGTCTTCGTATTAAGTAAATGCCATTGTAATTGCCATCCATAGACATCGAGTTGTATGCCTCATCGGCGGTGAATACGGTACTAACACCGAGGATTAAAATTGTAAGGAAAAGGTAGGTAGGTTTGTAATAATTTACGTACCTACTTCCTTATCATACTTCACTTCAAATAAGATGATACTAGCACTTGATGCTCCAACCACATTTCAGAAATACGGTGGTGATAGTTCTTTACGAGTTAACTACAAAAGGTTAATACGATCTCATTATACCACTGTTAATACATGAAAAGGTTTGTGAATAATTATTTAAAAGATTTATCGTGATATAGTCATTACTGAGAGTATATTGTCAAATAATTAATTCATTACATCGGTTAATATTTGGAAACGAGATGTTTAAATATTTTAAATCTAATACAAATTTTCCTAATTATTCTTCATTATATTGTACTTGATTAGCATGCGCAAGGTTTATTTCTATTAGCGGGAGACATGTTTCATTAACGAATAATCGACAGTATAGTTTAAACCACCATGGTCGTTAAAGCGGATATGGTTGAGCAATAGAAACACGAGAGCTCAAGTTACGCTGGTCGCATCTCATGTAGCTACGTGCAAGCGAAGTTGTACAACTTGAAAACAACTCATTTTGCGATTTAATTAGATCCGTATGGTACACGTAATTGAAAGTATCTTCATATTAAATACGCAAATAAATGTTTTGTAGGGACAGAAAGTTATTGTAATGGTGCAAAATTACAGTTACTGTTTAATTAAACTTAGTTAGGTTCATGTTCTTGCACCTCGTAATTTTATGTCTTTAATATTTTTCATGTTCAACTGCTGCTTATTAGACTGGAAAGGTGTATTTAGCTATACTGCTACAATGGAAAATAATACAGGATCCATCATCCATCCACATCCAGGTATGATATAACTTTTCTCGAATGTTTCGGGACCATAATTGTGCTACAAGGGGGCCTCCGGGCTTGGATCGACAATAGTAAGAGCTCGAACCTCCTGAACAGCATCCTGGCAAAACCCGCTGTACGTGTGACAAATACCAGACGGTGTGTGGGTTATAAGCCCATATAGGCCGTGTTAGTTGGGGACGTTGGGGTAATGCACTCAGAGAACTTCGGTTGCATTTTGGAGATCCTTGATTCCTCTCAGCAGCCCGAGGACTGCCATCGTGGGTTTTAGTGGGTAAGAATCCCACGTGGCCTACGTTCCTATTTGGACGGATACCTTTTGAAGGGCTTTACTTCGAAAACAAAGATTAATACTTGTAACTGCTGTTGTTTATTACTTACAAAAAATACTTGATGATTCGTGAGACACAGAAACAGAAGACCTTCTGTCTTGTGTTTCAGTTTCTCATGTGAATAATGTAACATAAAAAAAATGTGACTAATAATCGTTTGACGACTTGCTTCAGCCCCGGCCAGAGAGATGTCTAAATAATGAATTTAGATTTTTTCTTAGCCTATTTGTACTCATGGCATCCACGACACACAAAAAAACATCTATTATGAGAATGTGAGTGAAGAAAATGTTAAATACGTTTCTTTTCATTCTAGATTACGTTGCTGACGCTACAAATCGGCGAACTTTCTTGCAAGTTGCGGTGTATCTTGTAACCGGTTGTTATGTGAAGTTATTTTAATTGTTACTTCTCGCATAACACGCTGTGTACGTGCTTGGTATCCAGACGGTTGAGATAACAGCAAAATATTGTGTAGGATCTTATATGTTAAACGTTCTGCAATTAGTATACACTTCTGCTAAGACAATAGGTTGACTAGGTTATCACCGATAGCTGTATTTAATTAAGTGTATCCAACGGCATGGAGCATAGGTAGACCGATGACCTGAAGAAGACAACGAGGAACCGTTTTTTTCTTCAGGTCATCCGTCATTCTGGTTACTCCGTGGATGAAAAAGGCACAAGACCGCTTGGAGAGGCGTAGTTTAGGGTATGCTCATGTTATATATATGCTTAGGGGATGATGGATGACTCCAACGGCCCTGAATCCACCTTAAGTAGTCACTGGCGCTGGAAATCTGTTAAAGGTGGAATTCATCGTCGTTAAACCCTCAGGCATCATATCATATCACTGCTTATAATAAGCTGGAACTAAAGAAGGAATTACGACTCCCTTACCACACCCATCATACAATTTAGCAAGGCACTTACTCGAACCATTCAACTTACTCCTGTAGATAGCTACGATACTACGACTGCAGAATATATGGACTGTGTGGAAACTACTTCCAACTTCAAATTAAAAAAGAAACTATGTATATCCAATCCATAATTACCATAATTATTATCTAGTACACGTCCATGTTATCCTACGAAAATCTAGTTCAAAAATTATTGAAAAGCCTTAACTGGACTCAAAAGAAAAAATACATACACGTCACGAATCCACGTCGGTTTCAATTACAAACGGAATTGAGAATTCTCTCGTTTCAAACAGAAGAACTCAATCTATTCCTAGAGTCCCTTAAGCAAACAGTCTCTTTGAATAAAAACCTCATATAAAACTTTTCACTGACCCACAGGCCTATATGACCGACCAACATAAGTTGACCTCTCAGACAACCTCCTGTTTCATATTTTCAAACAGTTCTGAGAATTTGTAAGCGTTATGAGGGGCCGCACTACATTGGTACATTTTTACGGCAGGCATGGGATGTACGAATAAAAGAGATTTTCAGGTTTTGAATTAAAAATGTGGTACGCTATTTTTGGTAAGGGCTTATTTCAACGGATTTAGTTTAGCTTCAAACCGCAAGTAGCCTGGAATGCGTTTTTAAACATCATTTAATCAAAAATATGTTAATTACACATCTATCATACGATTTTTTGTGTTAGTATAAAATTCTTGGTGAATATGTTGATATGTAATAAAACAGTGATTTAATGAGGTGTCTTTTTTAGAAAATTATGAAACGTATATGTATAAGATATGAGAAAAATATTCAACCGATAAATGCCTTTATTATGAATACTAGTAATCAATAACTAACTAAAATCATTAACTATCTTAACGATGAGTTGCTAAAGGTACTGGTTACCAAAATATCATTAATCCAGAAACCGTAGTCTAAAAGTCTTCACAAAAAGGTAGACGCTTAGACGCTTTCTACACTCATAGCCCCACACTAGAATTTTCTCCTGTGTCGTGGGTGCCATGGACACACATAGACGAATACACAAACACCCAGACCCAGAACAGAAATCAGAACTCATCATTCAGTTGCCAGTCTGGCCGGGAATCGAACCCGGGACCCACTGCGCGTTAGATCGGTATGGTAACCGCTCGGCCACGCGGGTCGTTCAAAGGTGACAGAGACGCGGAATGTCTTTGAATTTGTGTTCTGTCTAACTACTTTGTATTTATCTTTTTGGGACTATGATACAGCATTTTTTCTAAAACCATCTAAACAAATTCCCAGCTTTGGTTTGATACGATTTGAATCACTTGATTATGTTGAAACAATAAAATTCTGACAAAAACAAAAAAAATAATAAAAACATTAGTTGGTACTTATTCCCTGTCATGTAAACTATCTTTTTTGTAAATATGTTCAATGACACATTATAAAGACGTGTGGAAAATTCTTTTATGTAATGTAAAAATATGATTTAGACCTCAATTTAATATTAACTTTTTCATTCATTACATTGTTTGATGTTTCCATAAAAAATGTGCATTATAAAGTTTTGTATAGACATACCCAACTGCAAGGCATGTCCACAAAAACCCGCCCAACATCTTCCCAGTTCGTCATGAATAACTGAGCCCACAGTGATTGTACTGAAACATTAACCGCGGAGTTCGGGCTCATTCCACGTTTTTATTATTCACTCTACGGCGTATTAACGTGTTTGATGTCTCTGCAGCGGGAACATCCGTTTTTGGATTTTTTCATTTCCCCGGAGAGATTTTTTTCTTGTACAGAAAGAGGTTTGCGTTTTATTTTCGTGTGGAGCAAATTGCTTTTTTGGTACTAAACATTCATATACATTAATGATGTAACTAAAAGAAACGCCAAATGGGGAATTATGCCATATATGGGTTCGTTCATGACTAAGAACCTTTACGCTTGCGGGGGTTATAGGCTATCTTCGCACTTTCTACTCGCTTTACAATGAAAGGAATTCCTAGAAATAATCTGAACTAGTGTCTAGCCTTTCTTTTTCGAAATATAGATCGACTTATAGATCGATTGATACATAGATATCAATCGATCTATATATCGAAGTAAACTTACGGTAAATTAGTTCTCACATGAATAGAAATAATTCTATTCATGTGATATAAATCATTCTATTCATTTCAAGATTCGGTTTCTGATAGCGCCTTAATCATTGGCGCCGTTCACGACAAAGCTTGTTTGCTCTCTCGCAAGGTTTATAAGTATTTACATGTATAATATAGTGAAGAAACACTGATAATTTAAAAGGTTTCTAATCTGGTATCATATACAAACACGTTGTCTAATGACAAAAAACTGTACACATTGTATATAAAGACATTCTGTAGTATATTTAGTACTGTACAGCATCAGTGCGAAGCCGGGGCGGTAGCTAGTTGCTAATATATTAGAAAAAACAAGTAAATATATATTTATAAGTATAGAAGAGGTAAGGTATTTTCCCTTTTTTAATAGATCATAACTTAAACGTAAATTGCGTGGAACAAAGCTGGAACAAGCTACAGTACGAATATTACTTCAGTTCGCCCAGAAACAAGGTTACAAGGTATCCTGTTTATTTAGCAGTGTTGTAACGTTAAACGGTATGTTTAATAAGGCAAGCCGTTGATTAAACCACCGGGCTAAGGCGAAACGTATACTACGCTAAATAACAATGGTCATCGTCAACCCATTTTTGTCCCATAGCTGGATATGTGTTTCCTCTCAGAATAAGAGTAAGAATCAACTGCGATATATGATTTTAAGCTGATATTATCGCGGAATCGATACATTTTAATATGTTACGGGTACTCACGATACGCGAATTATTAATTTCTTGTTGCCGATATTTCGGCCCAGTGACATGGACCGTGGTCACGGCGAAACTGCGGTGGCGGGGAGAAACCGTTGACAAGCACTAGTGGTAGATTTACCTATCTACCCTACGTCTACTTCTATTTGACGTGACAACGTCTTATAATTTGATGGAGCCGGCTGCACGCACCGAAAAACATGACTCATGCGGCGTTACCTCGCTCTGAGGCGTTCCATTTAGGGCTTGAAGTGCAAGCGAAAGCGCGGAACGAGCGACAAAGAGGCACAATCGGCCTCTGCGTTCGGCAGGCTTCGACATCTGTCTCTCTCTTACTTGAGTGAGCAATGCGTCCGCGTGGACAGCTGCTATACAATAAAACATTTACATGTTTTCATCCATACAAAATATCTATCAAACAAATAAAATTAAAATATTATTTTGAAAAATGCAACCATTCAATCAGTATTTTCTTACGACGTTGTCACGTTCAACTATCGTCAGTAAACCGACTTTACAGACAACCAATTTTTTTTTAGGCTTCATATCAAGACACACAACACTTACTTACACTTGTATCCATACGCACCGAACTTTGCATTATTTTTGATTTACATAAACTAACCACTGGATTCCACGTTATATTAAAATGAGACAACTGCGAATTGGTAGACTTCAATCACCAGTAATGTCTTTTTAAGCACTTGTAAGCGTTAGGAAACTACCATACATGAGAACTCTTACGTTACTTTTGTCACAATGGTTTCCTTCGCCACCAAATAGCAAGCACAAGTAACATCAAGTGACAGAACGCTCTGTATCAAATACACATTTTAATAACCTTTATCTTTAAATAGCCATTAAACAACTACAACCATACCACAACGCAACAAAAACGCACGTACAACATACCTATAATGAAACCACAGCGCTAAACGCACACAACGGAACGGAACAACGGAACCACAACACAACCAAAACAACCACAACGCAACCAAAAAGCAACCACAACACAACTACAAAACAACCACAACGCAACGACAACTTTACCACAACACAATCACAACGAAATCAAAACACAACCACAACGCAGCTACGAAAAGCTGTAAAAAAGTTCAGTATACGTTCGTCACATAATATCACCGTTATCCGTGTCGGCATTAAACGCGCTTTCCCGACCATTATCCGGCTATCCGGCTTATATCCGGATCAGCTCCGACACAGATACTGCCGATATTGACAGCATGGTTAAGTCTTATGATGCTATTGAAAATGTTACTTCCTGGCACGGGTTTTAAAATTAATTTAGTGAATTGATTTAAATACAGCATGTTTTTTTTTACATTTTTAAAATGTGTGTATTAAAGATAGGATTAACTGTTTTTTTGTTGTCAGGTAAAACCACAGTTACTGGCGAATCGCAGTGGTCAGTCGCAAACGATTTTTTTATATATAAACATAACGATAAGGAAGACTGGCTGAAAGTAGTCACCGTCGCTTATGGTCATTTGCAACACCGGAGGAGTCGCCAATGTATCGTCGGCTTTGAGGGAGAGCTTTTTTCATACATTTTTGAAATAAGAGTTCCAGGTTGATTTCTAGCTAGACTTTAATGTTCTGTGGAGTCAGTGTGAGCGAAAAGTTAATAATTTATAATAACAATAATTTATTTTAGGTTTCTATAGATTCGACCATTAATGTTAGCATTTGTAGCGAATCATCTGCATATACGAGCAGACATGCAAATATCAATTGATTTTACATCAGATGTTATGTCCAATTATGTATTCTATTATATGTAAAAAAAAAATAACTTTTGATGTATGGCAACAGCCCTCCATAAATATTTATTGTATTATGTTTTGAGTATTTGTTGTTATACGGCAAAATAAAAATATCGTCTGCGCAAATTTTTAACTATCTAGCTATCACGGTTTATGAGATAAAGCTTAATAACAGACAGACCGCCAGCGGAGTCTTCGTAATATGGTTCCGTTTTATCCTTTGTTTAAGGAGCCCTAAATCCTTTTTAGGGTTCTTCTTATTAATTATTTGATTCATAAGTATGATTAATAGTATCGGTGCAACCAAGGGTTAACTTTTTATAGAAGACATTAATTTGAGGTCGATAAAAATGGTATATGAATATATTTCAATACCTTAAAATAAATAAATTAGTTTAAGTGTGATGCGTTTTCAAACATACGGACGAAATACAAGTAAATCATATTACAAAAACATATTGAGTTTTGCTTATTCACAGACGTTTAATTTTTTTTGCAAATGTATCTGATGTACTGTTTAATATACACATAATATATGTACGTTTCTATGGATTTGTTTTATAGCAGGTATTTATTGGCATAGCAATGCATTCCAGCTAATGAGCTTTAATACGTAACACTTATTCAAACATATTCTTACAGTGCTACAGACGCAAGCAACGAAGCCTTAAACAAATCACGTGGAGTTATTGTTGTAGAATTACGCAAGAAGCACGATCGCAGCGCAGCACCGGCGCAGCGGACGGTCCGAATAGTTCAGCGCGAAGTTAACGGATGGGGCACGGCCGTTGCGCTAGTCATGTGCCGTAAAATGTAAGCGATAGCGGTTTTATTTATTTAATATGACGTAAATTATTGTTTTCTTATCTACGTTATTTATACTTTCTAGGTACTATAAAGAGTGTTATTATTGTAACCATGACTACAATCCATGTGCCAGGGGCTAAAAATATCGATAATAAAAAAAGATATACATTAAAGTTAATCAATTCTGTGTTAAAATTTGTCTTAACACATAGTTTTATTAGTATCTTGTTACTTTTATGTAAATAAAATTGTAAATTCTAAGCAATGTGATATAATGGAGTGCTGTGAAGTGTGAATTGGCTTTCCGCATAACTTACCGCACAACTCCCGCTTACCGTGGAGTTCGTAGCAGGCGACTAACGTACAAAATCTATGAGACGGGCATTAGCGCCTTCCTGTATAACTTACACCCTATACCCTACCCTACTGCGGTCACTAATACTGTAACTATTTTGAAACCGCCGTTAAAGTAGGCTAATAATCTTCAAAAAGGCTAACGGATGGATTCATGGTACATTGCAGAAAACGAAATGAGAGTGAGAGTGAGTATTTAACTCCTTAAATCAAGTACTCGCTATCTTATTTCTTAAGATATTACTTTAATAACTGACCTGATTGTACAGTAATTAAATATTTTAACGTCATAAGGCTTTTTTTCTTGTTCTTATGGTATGTAATAAAGCTATTAGCAGCACTTTATTTTTATACGTACAATAATATTATTAATAAATATCCAAGTATAGAGTAGTAAAAAAATCGCTTAAGTGCTTCAACTTGGCACAAGCGAAAACAGTCCGCGGCTTTCCACGCACATTCAACAATTCAAGTGATTTATTTAGGCTGTAAACTAAACTGGAACATCGCGGCCGGCGCTGCAGAAATGTGCTGAAAGTGCTTTATGGTAAAAGACGTTTGTAAATAACAGAGCTGGCAGCCTTTGGCGTTCCCATATTGGTCAATTTCTTAAAGCTGTTTTGCATAAAACCATAAATAGTTTATACGTACGTTTCAGGGCCAGGGAATAACAATATTTCTTCCCGTATGTACTGTTTCATGGACGTTTTATGTGATATATTTAACGCGCGCTATAATATTGATGTTGTAGAAAAGCGCTTTAAATTTTAATGCTTTATGGCAGATGTTTTTAAATAATCGTGCCAGTAGGCTTTGGCGTTCACGTGCTGATCAGTTTCGCAGAGCTTATTCAGAGTTACCATCAATATTTTCATGTAAATAATTACTTATGGGGAGATTGACAATGTTTTTTTTACTATGTGTACCTTTACATTTTGTGTTTTGTTTTATGAAACATCCTTTACATTTTATGAAATTGATATTGTTATTTTTATGTGAACTCGTTAATACTTTTATTGCATTTTTTCATTACATTATGTAGGTATATGAACATTTTTGTAACACATCTTTGCGAAACATTTATAATTTTTGTAACTATTTTGGATGAAAACAAATTGGGTGAGTTTTTATTCGCTCGAGGAGATTTTCTTAAGTTTTTGCTGCATAATTTAAAATTCATCAATTATAATTTTAAGATAATTTCAACCATGTTAATTTATTGTAGAATTTAAAACTTGATGCCATAACTCCTCTGTGGTTATTATTAACCTTTAATTTTAATTACTTTAACTTCCTTAATAAAAAAGATGAAAAGAAATATCATTATTTAAATTTTATCTGGCTCCTCTGAATAATTGGCATTTATGAGTTGTGTTATTGTTTATGCAAGCAATACGGGAACCTTCTAGAAAACGTTAAAGCATTTATTGCAAACCGTTTGCTGTGCGCGCTGTCACGGAGACGACGCCGAATTGATATATGCGACTTACACCGTTGGATTTAAATAGTATCCATCGTAATACCTATATAAAAAAGGACTGCTAGTCAAATACAGAACACCTGACTGCCAGCGAGCTTCCGAAATCAATATTTCATTGGAACGATTTCCTTATTCAGACAATGTCTTTAAGATATTTTGATTCTATTACATTTATACTGGTCAAAAATATAAATTTCAACGAAAACAAGCTGTAAGAAATTAAAGCGATTCATTATCTATTTATAAAATATCAAATACGTTTCCGGAACTGCAATCCGTTTTCCGTGCGACGGCTCCACGACGTCCGGTTGATTTATGCGTGCCATTACTGCGACGCTTTTCACAGCAAATGCAAGTAGGTCAGTCTACAATACAAGTTAGTAATGAGAAATTATAAATCTTACACACGAGTAAATTTGACGTAACCCTCGAAAATTATAAGCATTTCATGATTTTGTCCTTCGAAAATGGTTCAATTCATCGTAGTTCAATTTTTGAGGCATCAACGTCACATCTAATGAGCAGTGTTAAGCGTTGCTTTTTCTGGTATGAAGGCTGTGGTAAGGGAAATATACATATCCGAAGAGGCAATTTAAGGCGATTCATTAACTAAAATATCAAATCCGTTTCCGGTATTGCAATCCGTTTTCCCTGCGACGGCTCCACGACGTCCGGTTGATTTATTCGCGCCATTACTGCGACGCTTTTCACTGCAAATGTAAGTAGGTCAGTCTACAATACAACTTGGTGACGAGGAATTTTACACACGAGTAAGTAATTTAATGTAACACCATGGCATTCAACTCTGTAAGCTTCTGATATTGGTTACTGATAAAAGTCATTATTTGTCAGTATAATTGTAGCCACGATTAATATTCTGTTTATTATTTTTTTTTTTTTTTATAAATATGAAATAGCAAACGAGCAAGCAGCCCACCTGATGGTAAGTGGTTACTGCCGCCCATGGACATTTGTAAGTAACTTCATATAGAACAGGTGTTCTATCTGAAGTCGACCACAGATGCGTTGCTACTCCTGAGGACTGAGATGGTCGCCTCATATAAAAGTGAGCCAGCAACTACACCAATAGGTGAAGCAGTAGAATTAGTAAATATCTGTTCTAAATTTATTATTCTTCATAAGAGTATATAGTAATATGATATTATCTGTATTTAATATTATAAAGAGTTTGATTGTTTGGTTGAACGCGCTAATCTCAGGAACTACTGGTTCGAACTGAAAAAATATTTTTGTATAGAATAGTCAATTTATTGAGGAAGGCTATAGGCTATAAAAAAAACAAACAAACATAGTGTGATGTTATAAACATCACGTTATGAACATCATGTTATAAACATCACGCTATGTTTGTTTGTTTTTTTTCTTTTGTAGTAGCGTTTGACCACGAGATAGAGCTAGTACAATAATTAAACAAAAATCGCATTATAAACAATTAAAGCGGTCGTTCATTAAATTATCAAATACGTTTCCGGAATTGCAATCCGTTTGCCGTGCGACAGGTCCACGACGTCCAGTTAATTTATGCGCGATATTACTGCTATGCTTTTCACTTTGAGAACGCAATAGGACAGAATACACGAAAGATTTCCAAAGTGGTACAAAGTGGTAGAACCCATTGTGGTTTGATCACGGAAGCACCATTGCCACGCCAATTTCTTCCTTATAACAGTATAGTTAAGCGCTACTGCTTTCTGGCGTGAAGGATGTGGTAAGGAAGACATACTTATCCGAGGCATTCCAACTTAGTGCTCTCTAGTACTCTCGAGTAGCAACGCATCTGTGGCCAAACTCATCAATACACTCGACCTATCTGGGATTACATATGTCAATGGGCGGCAGTAATCACTTACCATCAGGTGGACTGCAGGCTCGTTTGCTACTTCAGCCTGATAAAAATATATTACATTGTATTATTTCTTCTGTCGGTAAAGTAATGTACATATTAATTATTATTTTATGAAAATAATTACAAAACGCTTCAAACATGTATATTTTAGGTACACGATGTCTTAAAATTTAATTAATATTCTTCATTAGCGTTTTAATTAGCATATTAAAGTTTCACTTTCATCTTTAACGGCTAATCGACCAGAGAAGCAACTAGAGAACTTCTAAAATATCTATTCCCTAATATCTTAAAACATCATTATACCAAAGTCCTTAAGCCCTTTAATCAGATTTCAATTATCCAAATTCAATTTGTTGACATTCTCAATGCTCAAGCTTCTAATGGCGTTTGGAGAAAGTTATTCATCTCCTTCGTTATGCACTTTGATCCGTCAAATTTAAGTTAAAGCCCTTAAATTGTATCAGACATAACTCTATAAAACATTTAAGTAAGCGTAAAACGGAAAATCTGATAATGTTCTTACGAGAATATAAATAAAAGGTGCTCTTGAAATTAGATCATTTACAAGGTAAAATCTTCTTTGAGAATTGCTTTTATATTTCCACATTTTGTGCCAGAATTTTTTGATGTTATTATATAATGATGAATAAGCTTTGTACATGAAATTGAAGCAGCAAATGGGTATGTTATCTGCCTGGGGTAATGTCTATCAGATGGTGAGTGATCATTGTCGTCTGGGAACATCTGCAAATAGGATTAGAATTCTGCCAAAGGTTGGCAACAAATCCGTCACCACTTTTGAGAATTATGTTGGGATGACTAGCGCAATGAATGAGAAGCGCTTGACTGCTTAAGACATATTTGTAGTGGTAGGTGTATTAGAGTTTGCCATGTGGTACAGGGACCACAATAGGACTACGGTATCTTCTGCCTGTCGTAAGAGGCGACTAAAAGGGGGCTTCAATGGTTGCGGGCGGCAAGAGTGGGAGCTCGAACCATCCAGCTAAGCGACCCCAGTAAGTACGGTAGCATGTGTGGTCGCATGCCATCGTAAATACCAGGAGATACGGTGAGCGCTAATGCTCACGGTGAGAGCCAGAAAGGGACATCGCGCTTGGAAGACTTCGGTTGCGTTCCGTTGGCAACGCGCTCAGACATCAGTTGCGTTCCTTTGGAGATCATGGATTCATTGTCGCAGCGCTGAGACCGGGTGCCTGGGGAATTTTAGTGTGGTAAAAATCCCAGATAACCGCCTTTTGGAAGTTGCCTCTAGAAAAACCGAAATCAAATAAGTTTAACAAACGATTTTCTAAGTCAATCTCAATCTAGCATAGCTCGATAAAGCATTTCTACATAGTTATAACAATACACTCGCATGAAGACATAAAGGTGGATCGGCATATTTACGAGCGCGACTCGGCGCTAGTACTTCACCCTTTATAGCGAGCGTCGCTGGCGGTTATTGGAATTCATATGATAGTGAGGGATAATGCACTTATGCGGGGATGTTTTATGCATAGGTATTATTTAACTAAAAATATTATCACTATACAAAGATGTGTGGATGTACGCAAGTTAGAAGTTATGTCTCTTTTTAAAAAGGATACTGGTTTTACGTCAACCAGCTCACTTACATAAATGAAATGAAATGAAATGTCTTTATTTTGCATAGGCCTACGGGGGCACTTACAAATTGTCAGTTACAATATTT
>DWNE01004246.1:0-15459 GCA_018249875.1 Cecropterus toxeus
CGTGTCATTAGTGTAACGTAATGTAACATTATCTGCTAATTATGATACACTCGTAGTTGTAAATCATTTTTGTTTTTTTGTTACACTATACCAATTCGTTTTACTAATTGTATAGATGTATAACGCATTAACACATGTTGTATTTAGTTTTACCACGGTAATAGTATCTATACAGTATTATATCTTATATAAACTCGGAACTGCACGGAACGCAAGTTATACCTACGCGCCTCGATTTCGGTACGCGCTCGGTACACGAACAGTCACGAATATGCCGTAAATAAGCGGGCGATATTAAAGTGTTTTAAGTAGATTTTTTTTATTTATATAATAATATGGTGAAGAGCAATTGTAGATTATATTGTACTTTTTTGACTCAGTGATGATTTTTGTGAAATATATAGAACAAATGGAGGAAATATTTCTAACGGCATTTAAAACAAAACATATAAATTGTAAAGAAGCTACAGACATCTATAACCAAATTAAAGATATTCCGTTTTCTGCTTCTTGTCCATGTTTCCCAAAAATATTTGTAATTAAGCTTTTTTTCTTTTTTAATTTGTCGTACGTGTCAGTCAAGACGCATATATTTTTTTTTCAATCTCTAACTTATAAGAGTTATTTGTGGATGATTTGTTATTAAAAATATTATAAGAATAGATGTTTATTAATTCATATTATTAAAACATAACATGCATTTTCATTCCACATTTCCCATATAATTCAACATGCAGTTTTATTCAACACTTCCTATAAAATTCCTTCAAAACTTCCTATATAACATTAATTTCGTTTGTTTCAAAAAATATTTAAGATTTACAATAAAAAAATTAGAAAGAAATTTTTGTCCAGTATGGAAATTTAATTAAAATACTGTAGGCGGTAGCCCTAACGCGAACTCGCCCAGCGCGTCTGTAGGTATATGGTTCAAAGACAGGGCCGAGTTACAATATTGTATGGACACTTTTACTGTGGTTATCCGAAAGCCCAAACATTGTCATCATCAATTTGATGTTGTATCAAAATTCCGATCGTCGTCGTTAAATTCACTGTCAGTAAATACAGATAAAAATCCATAAATAAATAAAATTATACACTCATTTGCACTGTAATAATTGCGGGTTTGGAATGTGAAATCTCGGATCTAATAACTGGGTTTGAAGTTATAACAATCTTATTATGAGTTATGGTAACGAGGTAATTGATATTACCTATTACCGTTGAATTAAGGTTATGCAAATTAATTGTTCATGACAGCTTGTCATTATCAATTGCTCGTATTTTATAAACAGCGCGGCTATTAACATAATAACACTTTACTAGCTTTTTCCCGTGATATTGCCTGCGAAACGATATATGATATATTTATTAATCAAAACTAAGGTTCTTTTTTTAATACTTAAACCTACCTAAGGCATAGGGGCTACCTAATAGTAAGTAGACATCGTCGACTATGGACATTAGCAACACCAGAGGAGTCGCCAATGCATCGCCGGCTTTGAAGGAGTGCTCTTCTCACACCCTTTTCGAAAAACCCCATGTCATAGCGCTCCGGGAATACCTCAGGAGGAAGTTCATTCCACTAGCTGCACGTCCGTGGCGAAAACGAGCGTGCAAGCCCAATTGTGGAAGACACCCACGAGTCCAGTTGGTGCGGATGGAACTTCATCCTTCGGAGAGTGGTGCAGTGGAGGAAAGGAGACGTAGGCACTAGGTCAAAAAGTTTCGTGGAACACTCACCATTGTAAAACCAGTAGAACAGGCAATGTTCTATTTTATTTATATAAAAGCTTGTCATGGTTTCTTGCAAGATGTACCTTAGTGTAGTAAGGTGTAGTAAGGTTCGTCCGGGAGGATACTATACCTATGTAGTGTGAAGCAGTTTTGATGAAAGGATGAGACATTTTTTCTATATGATGCGACCATTTCAGCTTACAGGAGGTATACGGTCATTGTTGATAACCTAGTGGTTTAAAATGACCCTTTCGATTTGCGGGTTTGACGTTAAAATCCTGGACTCGCACATCTAATTTTTCAAAGTTAAGCCTATGTGCCTATTGTCTATGTATATATAAAAAAAATATCACTTGCTTAGCGGTAAAGGTAAACATCGTGAGAAATCGAACACGACAGACTTCTTTAACAAAATCTCAAGAACGTACAAAATTTACTACTTCCTCGGTTCTGTGGACTATGGCCTAGACACCAGCAGTGGGATAGACAGACACGATATTACTTCAATTTCCTACTAGTTCTACATTTTATGAATTATCTACGATTTCATTTAAAATAATAACATCGTCTTATATTATTTAAAAGTGATTTATTAGTACAGATATTATGTTTAAAACATTACACTAATAAAGTAATGCAGTCTGAATTACATATTGCAACATTTTATGTAAATAGACAATGAACTAGGCTATTAATATTAATTCCAGCATGTTAGACGAGAACATTTGTCTTTGTTAGGGCGTAGTGAATTTATTTTGGTAAAAGCACTTCGTGATTTTGTTGTGTTAAGCGTTGGTGTGTTGTTGTATGAAGGGTGTGGGACTCACTTATGCAATGCGCTCCAAGTTGGTCTTCAGGAGTAAGGGAGACTTACTTCTTCAAGGCGTTCCAAGTTAGTCGTCAGGATTAGCAATGCATCTATAGTGAACTCCTGGTCAGATTCCTATTATCTGTAGTTGGTTAGAGATGTCCACGGGCGGCAGTGGCTAGTTACCGTCAGGTGGTCTGCATGTTTGTTCACTTACACAACTTCATAAAGAACATGATCCTATGTGATGTAATATGTAATGAAGGATTCTATGTGAAGTCGATTACAGAAACGCTGCTACTCTCAAGAAATAAGATGTTTGCTTTATTTGAAAGTGAGCTGACCACACCCTTCCACCAAAACGTAAGAACTGCTTCACCGTATAAATAGATGTAGCGGTTGTACTTCTCCGGTGAACTACACAAGTTCCACCACCTGGTATAGTTAAACAAACATTGAGAGAAATGTAATAAAGCGAGTGATTACTTAAACGATAAAAATGTTAGGCCTGAGATGGCCTCAGCTACACCTATTTCACTGCAAGTATCATGATAGTTCATAACACACGTTTTTTTTAATAAAAAAATCGTCTTAAATAAAAAAAATCTCTTCATAAGAGTTCCGCTACCACTACAAACCAAACACTTTTAAAAATAATTCTATAAAGATTGGACGGTCAAAATATTCACATAAAGAATCTGCTGAACAGAAGTGAACTGAATAAAAAGAATTGGATTTGATTTGGTTTTGGACTAGACTGCAACAGTATTAAAACATCCAGACAGTTCTAGAGATACTATTCCAGACAGTTCCAAACTTGAGTTTCAAGGTGTTTTCGATCTTAATGTAGATACTACTGGTCTTTTTGACATAGAAATAGGGTTGGTGGTACCGTAAGAAAGGATCCTTTCTCAAATCGATTTGAATCGAGGTCTGAAAATCGATTCATAAAAATATAGTTTTAATATCGATTAAAAATTATCAATACGAAAAAGCAAGCAAGCTGCTCATGCAGCTTTGGAAATATAAATAAAAATCTTGCATCATTGCAAGATTTTTGTTTATATTTCCAAAATGTAGTTTCAACAGAATAAAAGTGTCTATCCTTTTGTACATACGTAAGAAGTTACACTTCTTTAGTCTAGTTAAGAAAAGAATAAAAACTGTTACATGCGCGCGTATAGATCAGTTTTCCTAAATTCGCCAAATAAAGTATAACAAATCAGAAATCAATGTTTTCTAGTAGCTGAGATTCGCTAGAATAGATACGCTAGATCGTTTTTTTAATGTCGATGTAAAATCGATGTCTTTTTCCAAAGAATCGATTAAAAGTGCCATCCCTAGTTTGAAGCGAAGGTAAGTGTAACATCTGGCACATGTCACCTCCATCGGTTTGCTGACTCGATTTATCGGAACGTCTGGAGTAGTATTTATTAACAGGAATTCAGTTTTTGCTGGCTATAAATTCTATAACCATGAGACGATTGAGTGGTACTATAAATTAATTAACACGTACAACCGCGAATGGTTAAGCTATATGCGATATATTTGTATTTATTATTTAACTAAGATCAGAAAAAATGGATGTTTTACAAAATCTAATACTCATTTGCGACTTATGCAAATGCAATTTTTTTAGCAAGGAACGAAATCGACGATTTCATTCCGTAATGACACAAAAACCCATAAACACACAAAAACACAAAACACATTAGTAAAAATTATATGCGTGAAAAAGTTATTGGTAGAAAGAGTTGCGTTGCTATCTTGTCGCTCTGTAGTAGAATGCACAATAAGTATGCTTCTCTTATCACACCCTACATTCTACATCAAACCAAAACACAGCTGTGTTTAAAACTGTTAATAGGCCTGACGGAGGGATCTCCGAAGTCGAACTACCTTTGACAAAAATACTATAAACATTAAAGTTTTTTTTTATTGTTTTTCTTTATATCACAAAGTGGCAAACGAGCATGCAGTGCATCAATTGGTAAGTGATTACTGCCGCCCATGGATATCTGTAAGCAACTTTATATAGATCAGGGGTTCTATTTGAAGTCGATCACAGATGCGTTGGTGCTCCCGAGGACTGAGATGGATGCCTCATTATAAGTGAGCCGGCAACCACACCCTGCCAACGAAACACAAGAACTGCTTCACATTAGAAATAGGTGCGGCGGTGGAACCCACGCTGTCTTAAAATACTGGTTCTACCACCTTTTAAAGAATATCTCTACTCGGCTTACATTATCGGGTTGATTATAAAAACAATATTCCCGTTTACTTCTATTACATAAAGCGGTCACAGTAAGTTCTTGTTAACTATTTTATTTTCCTCGGTACAGCGTGACACAATGGTTTAAGGTTACAGTACAGCAATACCCTTAAGGTGTGTCAAATTCATGCCATAGCAATACGATACCGCTTGAGAATTTATAACGCTCAAATCGAACGATATTGAATACGAAGAAGTATTTTTTGTATGCACTTTGCGTGTCGCAGAGGGAAAATATTAACCTACTACCTTCCTGAAGGTTTCCTACTAATCTATTACCTTCATGATAGAAAATTAAATGTTTACCTCGTATATACCATTTTTTAGCGTTCTCTGTTTATTTAAATTGGAAATAAAGTATGAAACCTAAGGCTGTAGTGGTGTCACTAAAAGTTGCCATCTTAAAATAACCAAAAATATTGAACCTAACCTAACCTAACTTAAGGCTGTAGTGGCGTCACTAAAAACTCGTCATTTTAAAATAGCTAAAAAATATCGTAATCAAAAGTAGCTTATAAACTGACCTGTTAAATAAACTACATCCATTCAAAATTTCATGTAAATCGGACCAGTGGTTCTTGCGTGATTCTGTAACACACAGACACACACTATTTCATTTCTATTAGTATAGATATACATATAGATTATAAGGATTTATGTCTCTCAAGGAAGTGTACTATTGCTAATTATAGCAAGGCAAGCATTAACTTGGCCAAATGGCTTCCACATGAGTCAAGCACTCATAGTTAGAAACTAGCATACGCTTGCGATTTTGTTCGTGCAGACAATAGTTTTTAATTGTATACTTGGTAAATTCATTTTTGTTTAATGTAGGTACTATACAAACGATACAAAACAAAGTGTTTTCATGAAATGACATCATGCTATGAGAATTACTTTCATCTAAAGAACATATAAGTAGTTGTGATTATGGTGGTAATTTATAATCTCTTCCATCTTAGTAAATTCATAAATTATACAGCAGATTAAAACACTGTAACTTTTTATACGTGAATATACTTAGATAAATTATTATTCATGGAGTACTTGTAAATGTTCGCATATTGCATTTACGATCACAAAATTTCGCACGGATGATTCGACGTAGTATTTCTGAACTGAAGTTTCCTGTGACTTCTTATTTTTATCTTGTGTGTTTGTGTCGTGTAAAGTGCTTAATAAATGTTAATTTCTATGATACCGTGTCGTGTCTTGTTAGGCTCACTCCCTCTTCACGTGGATAGCGTAAGAGGCGACTAAAGGACAATATCCAGAAAATGGGTAGTACCTAACATCTTTCTATGTAACGTCAACTCCCACTACGATCATCAACACTAATTCTTGGCGCGCTGATTGGAAAGAAGCCTCAATAGGAGAAGTCTATATGGACCTCAAAGTGCAGAAGGAAAGTTTTTCGCTCCAGTAGACAGCTGGCTAAATTGGATGGAAATATGAGGTGTTATTTACTCTTATAAGGATTCTATGTTTGGAATAAACTTGACAACTGTAACAGTGCACTGTATGCCAAATGTAATCAGAAACGAGACTACAATTAGTGTTAAGGTAAACATACATGTATACATATATCTATATATACTTAGATATAAATCGATACCAAAATTCAAATCAAAAGCTTTAGCATTGATAGTATTATTTGACGACCCGCGTGGCCGAGCAGTCACCATACCGATCTGACGCGCAGTGGGTCCCGGGTTCGATTCCCGGCCAGACAGAAATATGAATGATGAGCTTAGATTTCCGTTCTGGGTCTGGGTGTTTGTGTATTCGTCTTTGTGTGTCCATGGCACCCACGACACAGGAGAAAATCCTAGTGTGGGGCTTTAAGTGTAGAAAGTGTTTTATATATAAATCGATACCAAAATTCAAATCAAAAGCTTTAGCATTGATAGTATTATCAATGTAGATATTTCAATCTTGAGCAATATTCGGCTACTGTATGAACATACATACACATTGCATATGTAGACGCTCGTATGGAGACATAATACCTTGGAGCGTTGAACGCTTATCCAAGATGCTTCGAGTAATGATGCAATAAGGTCAGGAATGCCGCCTGACTCACGGACTTTCATATTGAACTTCGTCTAGATCGCTTTTATAACATAAAGGAATGAATGGCCTGCTATAAAGTCTGACTGCATCTCATAATGGGTCTGATTCTAACATCTCAATAGTAGACATCTATTAACAGAGATACTGGTCGTATAATATATGCAATCATATCTTTATATTTAGTGGATATATTTCTTAACAAGTAGCGCTCTGCGGTTTTACCCGTGTTTAAAAATATAACATGAACTTAAATTGAAAATACTTTTGATTAAGACGATGGATTTTAATAAAATTTAACATGACACTTCGAGACAATTGACTAACTAACTAGGAACTATAAAGTAGAGGACTATAGTATATTTTTAATCTTTAAATAAATTTGTTACTTTCGGATTATTGCGGATTCGAACACGTAGATAAAGATACAGAAACTAACTTATTATATGTTTATAGTCCTTCAAACATTTGTTACAATATATTTGCAATGTACAGACATTCTGAACTTTAATTTTTATTATATGTGTAAGAAATAGGCTTGTGTAGCCGTAGTATATACGACCAGAATTAATATTACGTAGAACAAGTAGGACTTTTTGAGGTCATGTACTACGGTAAAAAGTATCCTAAGTATTAATCCAGGCTATAAACTGTCTGCGTACCAAATTTTATTTTTTATTTTATTTTTAATTCAAATCCAATCAGCAGTTCGCCAGGTGGTAGAACCAATGTAGTTTGACCGGAGAATTACCACCGCCACACCTATTTCTAGCGTGAAGCAATTCTTGCTTTTCGGTGGAAGGTGTGGTTGACGGCTCACTTTTATAAGAGGCGACCATCTCAGTCCTCGGGAGTAGCAACGCATCTGTGATAGACTTCAGATAGAACTCCTGTTCTATATGAAGTTACTTATAAATATCCACGGGCGGCAGTAACCACTTACCATCAGGTGGGCTGCTTACTCGTTTGCTACTTCATATTTATAAAAAAAAAATAGTTTCTTCGTGAAAGAGTAACATACACATTACACACATCCATAGTCACTAACTTTCGCATTTATAATTTTAGTAAGATTGTGAGTTCAATATATCGGTAAGTGTTTAGAGTATTTTGCAAAACGTTTTTGAGTAACTTGTATCTACGTTTGCTGAATTGGAGACATAACTTCACATCCAATGCCTTTCTCGTTTCGGGGTAAAGTATGGTACAGCGCTAACACCTAATGTTGTGTTGAAATGGCATTATTCCAGTCTAACTGCTTAGAATTCTTTGAATATTACAGATTCTCTCAGAATGATATTGACGACTGCTCATTATCTTGTATATAAAGTTTTACTTTCTCTTCTCTATTGACACTAGAGAGTTTAGAATGATATTTTCTTCTAAAATTTGACTTTTCAGCCTAACTTCAAACTCAGTACGTAAGCATGTCTTTCTTACCGCACTGATCAACAACAGCGGCTAACATTATTGTTATAAGACAAAAATCGGCTAAGTGCGAGTCGGACACGCGCACAAAGGGTTCCGTACCATTATCTTTTAAAAACGACATTTTTTTATAAGAACCCTAAAATAACAGGTGTTTGTTCTTCAAGTCTTTGGAATCCCAAAGACTTGAAGAACAAAGGATTCTACTTTCTATTCTACCTTCAAATAACATGCAATAAGTAAGATTAACCAGAGGCATTTAGTAATTGCTTAGTATAAACGTCTCATGGCGCAACTATCAATTTATAAAACAAGGACCCCGTTCAGAGCAACCGCTTATCTTATCAGTTGCCGCGTTGCACAAAGGGCTATAAGTCAACAGTCGTTGATGACAGTTCGTGCATAAGGAGTTCGCTAATGGCAGACTTCCGAATGACGCGGCTTGCGTCTGCGGCTTGCATCTGCGGCTTACGCGTCAGTTACATGCGTTAAAGTCGCACGTTCGTACAATCCAGCAAAACCAGCAATGAAGCATTAGCTATTTGCTGATGAACATATCATCAGACGTCAAGATCTCTTAATATCTCGTATTCTCTTCTATCCTTTTTTATTTAGGTTCGTATTCGAAGTAGGTATTGATGGTGGTCTTGAAGTTAACTAAGTTATTGTTTTAACGTCAGACGCTTACTCTTTAGGAAGTTTTTACAATATACTAATTATTGCAAAAATATAAGTTTTTAAATTTAGGCATTAAAATATAGGTATTTTTTTGTTCTCGAGGGGAAACCTTCAAAAAGTACTCCACGCCGTGGGAGCGACGCCGGGTTATGTAAGATTTTCACCGCACTAAAAGCCCCCGGTAGCCGTCCTCAGCCCTGTGTGGAGGACTCCAGTATCTGTATCGGAACGCAACCGGAGTTCTCCAAGCGCGATGCCCTTTTCTGGGTCTTTCCCGGTGAACATTAGCGCTCACGGTGAGCGCTAATGCTCATCTTTTTGTGTTTACGATAGCCTACACATAGGCCACACATTCCACCGTCTTTCCCGGGGTCGCTTGACTGGACGGTTCGGACATCCCCTCTCGCCGTCCGCAACCTCTTTAAATATCCGTAAATCAATTAGTTATGCCGCAAAAGCCGCAGCTGCAAATCGCACCACTCATCACAGTCTACCGAGATTTGTTCTAAATATCGTATCATAGGTCGCGTGGGCGCACGTGGGTCGCCGGACGTAGCCCATTTGGTCATCAGTTACCGGCACGCATCACGCTTTTAGGGCTTCCAACTGGCTCTAGGAAGGGCTTAGAAGTTTGTTTTAGAAACATCTGGGGCCGTAAGACACATACATATTAAGGACACCGTGAGACATTTATAATTAATATTAAAAACTTAAAATAAAAATGCTAACCTAATCTTTTTCAACTTTGAAAAAAGAGATGGGTCTATATTCGGTTGTAGACCCTTTTGAAAAAGAGAATGACTTTTTGTCGTCTAAGTGAATATATTCCATTAGCCTTTCGGGGCCCTTAAAGAGGGCCCTGGGCAGGGGCCCTGTATGAAACTTATGGAAAAGACTGTACTGGCAATACACTGAATTTAATGTAGTAACTCAAGGCACACGCATGCACATAAAACTACAGACCCACTACAACTTCATACAGTATCGTGTTAGTAGAAGTAGCAAACAGGCATGCAATCTGTTTGATTTTAGTGGTGGCATGTAGAAATTCATAACCAACTCCACTTAGATCATGAAGAAGACGTTCATAATTGATTGATGATTTGACGTGATTATTTTGTACCAACAAACTGAAGTCATGAATAATTTTCAATTTGATTATTTTTTTTTATGCGCTATAAATACTTCATACTTAGGTATTTTGTAAATTCAAACACACATTTTTTTGTAAATTGAATTGTTTAACGAGCATACGGTATCACCTAGAACAGAGGTTTTACCTGAAGTTAAATACAACGTTTCCACTTTTAAAAGCAATGATGGTCGCCTCGTATTTAAGTCATCCGGTATCCGGAAACAACTTCAGTTACAATAGGCCTAATGGTGGTATCTCTCTGGTCGAAATATAATAACGATAAGGTTAAAAAGTAAAAAATCGAAATCGAATCTCTGCCTTAGGTTAGGTTATAAGTTTATTCGGGACCGCGAACGAGCTCTAGTATTAGCATAACCTTGATCCCGACGACGAATGTTCAGACGAACATCCTAGGGTTTCATCTCGTAGGAGTTCGGCATATTATTTCCGGTGTCCCACAAATCTATCAATAATATAACTGAATAAGATTCTTGACCTCACCCACCAACAGTAAAGCGGTAACCCTAAACAATGAGTGTAGATGGATGTCCTTGTCGGTATTCGGGAGTGTCTGATCGAATGATCCGTCCGGCGAGATGTTGCGGACAGTCGTGATTTATCCGGCGTATTATCATGCAACCAGCGTCGTGGATGTGCGATAATGGGTCAAATTCCCGCCTGTATCGTGGGAGAATGAGTGGAGTAGACTACAATTCTAGACTCATCTGGATCTTATATCTATATAACTCGTTTTCTATGAAATCTTATGTAATTTCTAATAACTCATTTTCTATAAATTCTTATGTTATTTTTAGATGTGCCTTACGGGTTTACTCGCGTTAAAAATGTAATATAACTTTTAATAGATTATAATGAAGTAATGTTTTTATTTTGCATAGGCCTATGGAGGCACTTACAAATTGTCAGCTACAACATTTTTTCTTACATTACCAATGGATCGGAATACGACCTCAACTGAGAAGATCCGACAATAAACTCAGTGGGATCGTGTTTTTCTTTGTATATTGAAATAAAGACTAATTGTCACCTCAATGTATACCTATACACTATAAATATATTAAGAATGCTTTAATATAATTTTAGTAACTTTAGTTTGTTTGTCTATTCAAAATGCATAGACTATAATTCTAAAAAAATATAGAAATTTCTATTATTAATTTTATCAGTCTGGCAAAATTTTCTTTTCACGTATGCGATGTACAGTTTGTAAAAGTGATCTGTACAGAAATAGTCGCAAGATGGGTAGCATTCCACTGTCCACTTTGATTCTAATAAGGTGTTACGTCACCTCGGACAATACTCGCTTATTTGACCCCGCACAGCGTCAACCATTATTCGTTTGAACAAATGCAAACCATTTATAAAGCGCTGAAGCACAATGCAACAACATTTGTTCACGCCATCCATTAATTAATATATAACACAAGACTTCAGGGACTTTGATGTATTATTCATTTAGCGTAAAAAAGCTGGAGTTTTTCGCTTTATTCCCTGTAAAGCTTGCAGTTGCGGAAGCGTTTTTTCTGTTCAAGGATTTTTGTATGCAAAACTGGTTCTAAATATTTGCTTTGGGATCATCGATTTCTATAAGACTTACTTAAAACTACAGTTATACTCAAATGGAATGTTTAATTTTAATGCATTAATATTTCATTGGTAACAGGTTTACCAGCGTTGCTTTCTTCAAGTAGGTATATTTTGGTTTTATAAACTTACTCATGCAAAAAAGAAAATTAAGTTTAAAATGTATGTTATTTCTCGTCACGTGCTTGATGAAGTATTTATCATTGATATAAACTTCGGTTCAAACCTTGTAGGTGCTTATATCTTCGTCAACCCATTACGGTGTCAATGCTGACCATAGATCTCTTGGAGTAAGAGGTGCTTAGACCATAGTCTACCGCGCTAACCAAGTTATCAGAAAAACGTGCCTGTGATTCAAAATTCGAATTCCCGATTGAAAATCCGAATTTTTACCACTAGACTAGACAAAAAGCTAAGAAGCTGTATTATGTTTTGCTATCATTTTACTATGCTATGTTCTTCATTTATAAGCACGTTTTAAAATTTACGGAAACAATTTTTAGTTCTATTTCAAGACATGAAATAGGTATATGGAAGCAGGTCAATTTTATAAAGATGAGAAATTTTTACATTTTAAATTGTATTCGTTTATAGTTTCAATAAGGTTTAAACACATTTTGACATGGTATTTTACGAGTTGGTGGACATAACGCACCTTTTTAACATACCTGAAAAAGTATGGTTGGACCGGATATCACACACCTTTTCTAGGATGAAACGTACTGCGTACTGCTTTATCATTTTGGGAGACAGATGGGGATGCCGTCTGACTTTCAAAAGAGGCGTCTATCTTAGTCCTTAGGATTGGCAACGCATTTGAGATCGGTTTAAGGTGGAACCTCTGTTTTATATAGAGTTATTTACAGATGTCTATGGACGGCTTTGACCACTTATAATCGACCTAAGTTTGTAAACATTGGTCTACTGGATTAATATGGCTGCTTTGCAAACAATATTTATCCAAAAAGGTTTTACGATGTTTTCACATCTCGTGTTCAATTTTTTTAAAGAATTAACTTATATTTTGTTTTATTTTATCTTAATTCATTAAAAGGTTAAAACAAAAAGCGTTGCTTAATTATCATCTCATCAGGCATCAGGCTCCACTGTTTTATGGGTTTCTGAGGTGTCATTATTTAAAACAGGTAGGATATGTAGTAGGAACTCCTGAGCTTCTGGTGATTGATTGTGGTGCACAGACAAGTGTACTACGGGACGTGGCACGTGCCGGGATTTATCGGCGCGCCGTTAAACGTCCATTTAGGCGGGGAATTTATGGAGTGAACGACCATCATAAATTCGCTTCTCACATAGTAGCGCTTTGAATGTTGTAGAGAAATAACAGAAGTTTTGTTAAGTAGCTACAATATACTTGAGGATGGACACAGACGCGTAACGTCATATAGAACATGGTAGGTACCTGAAGTCAATCACAGATGTGTGGTTACTCCCGAGGACTAAGGTGGTCATTTCATATGGAAGTGTGTCCGTAACTACACCCTTCTGAAACTCAAGAACTGATACACGTTAGAACTAGGTGGTCAAACCATACTCGTTTTACCTTGCTACTACAACCTGATCAATTTACCATCGGTTCTTCTATCACGCGTGTCAAAACAAATACTAGGAGATCATTAATTTTACCATCTTTGCATTCATATTATATCTTTATCTTCCCGTAATATGAGTTGTAACTGTAACCCATTATAATGGAGGCTGTGTGGGACGGTATGTCGCAAGTCTGTCGTCATTTTTACAATTGTAAATTATTGAACCAAAACTGTGTCAAAATGCTTTTCTCAAATTATTTATCAATGTCAAAAGCGGTTTCTAATGTACAGTATAGACATAAATACGTTAGATATGTCTCTTCAATCTACAATCTAGATATTCGAAATAACAGAAAAAAATATGTATGCATACTATTTTATGCACGTGTTTAAATTGAAATGCTTTTGGTACTTAAGGAGTTACTTAATGCAGCAAGCCTTACGTTTAGATCTCGTTGTAGTTCATGTTTCTAGGTAAGCAGGCATACTTATTTCGAACTCATGTTGTCATTTAATCCTTAATCACGCGGTCTATATCTAGCGTGATGCAGTTCTAGGACATGGAAGGTTTATTTGATTACAAATGCATTGCCGATTAATTCAGAATATCTCGGAAAACATGTCCTTTGCCACACCCTTAAACCCAGAAACAGCGCTTAACATTGCTAGTACTAGGCACGCGTAACTAGTATGACTTTGAAAATCTTACCATCTAGTTGAAAGTCAATCGGATTTCCTATAGTGGATGCTATATTGGTAAAATACATGCATATATGCTTATATACATTCAACATAAAACACCTATGGCCATATCTATTGACTTAACTCAGTGTACATAGCCTTGCGCCGGCCCTAGCAAAGGTCCATGTGGGCGAAGGGCACGCCCACGGATCAAGACCGCGAACCTCTTAGATTCTTATGATCTAATCACATAGATTGCAGCTTCCGTTGAAAGATGAAAGCGGGCGTGGGTTCATTGTCGTTAGTTTTTCGTTTTCTTTTTAAGATGATTGCTTATTATGTGTAGGTGTCCGGTGAGTCTATTAGTGGGTTACAAGTGTTTGAAGTGTTGGGACAATTATTTTAATTGTACTGTGTTTATGGGTACTTGGTATCTATATTGATGTATAGTGGGTCGCCAAGGCGTAGGTTTTTGGTGTTTCCTCTACGTATCTTCGTTGTTACCGGACTGCATCAGACGGAGGGTAAAGTTTTTCGAGCGTATGTTTGTATGTACATATGCATGTATGTATGTTTGTTTGTTTGTATGTCCATTTGTTTGGCACGCGCCACAACCCAAACGGATGGACGGATTGTGACGTATGACATATCATTAGAATCGTCTCAGTTTGCATAGTGACATAGGCTATATAATTTTTAATAATGACGCCTGAAAATTGAGGAAAAAGTGGGGGGAGGGATGATTTTTTTTTACTATTACGACAACATGGGTATCAAATGAAATAGAGTAAATAGACCTATCTCAAATATTTATATATAGTAAATACTTTATACACCGCTATTTTGAAAAAAAGAACTTGTATTATTAACTAAAAATCGTTTTAATTAGTTTTTAAGGGTTTTTTGTTTTTTAATGAACTTAAAATGATTATGACTTACACAAATAGTTTTGCTAAATTTATTTCTAAAAACATAGTTTTAGTACCTAATTTCAGTAAATGGAACACAACTAAAAGCTTGCATGTAATTAGGTGTTTCTTTTGACGAAGGTATGACTGCTCTGACCCAAGTCTAACCCTTTCAACTAACGGAAAGTGAAATCTGTAATGTCTAAAAGGGCTTTCGACTTTACCACGAATTATGGTTGAAAACATTTAGGTAAACAATAATTAATTTTATTTCTATGTGTGTCTGTATGTTAGGTATGTTAGGTATACTACTGCGCTTTATACCGTAATTAGGTACTACATTAAACGTGAATATTGTCAGTCTTAGACGCCAAAGACAGGTAATAGAATGCTCTAAGTGATCTCTTAGTTTATTTGAAGGGCTCATAATAAGTAACATGATACATTGTTAATTTATTTTATTTATTTATATATAGGGCAACCTAACGTAATTTCTCAATATATTGCACTGGTTTATAAACAAACATAATTATATTTCACATTATTCTAAAGTGAAATTGACACTTATAAGGACATCTTACCCT
>DWNE01004247.1:0-15459 GCA_018249875.1 Cecropterus toxeus
ATTGTGAACAACGCGCGAGGTCATTGACCGAACGTCGAACAGCTGATAGCGAATTCATTACATTATTTTAACCTATTACTGGTTTTCATGAAAATTAATTTAGCGCTTATAAGAGTTTTTGTCAAAATAGTGAAGTAAAAGTTTTAGATTGGTCTATTTACTAGTTTTTGTGATACCCATATTGTCATAATAGTAAAAAATCGTCCGTCCCTCCCTTTTGCCTTAATTTCCAGGCGCCATTTTTAAATATTATATAGCCTACACTTTCCAAACTGAGACGATTCTAATGATATGTTAAACGTCTCAATCCGTCAAGCCGTTTTGGCTGTAGCGCGTGCCGAAGAAATGGACATAAATAAATACAAACAAACACATATACATACATACATATAACCCTCCTTCTAACGCAGTCGGGTAAAACTTTTTGGCTCGTTCTTAGAAAAACTTTTTATTTGAAACTTGAAACCAAAATTATAGAGGTCAATAAAAAATTGGTTTAACCAAAACAGAACAGAAACCCACAATCGGTTTTTAGTACCCACCCATTTTAAGGCATCGTGGATGTCACAGACATAAAGACTAATAATAAATACTCGACCAAGACCAGATCTGAATATTCGGGGAAGAGAAGATTCGGGGATTGAACCCGGAACCCTCTACATGTTCGGTATGGTGACCTATTATGGTGCAATTAGTTATCGGCATGGTGGTCCTATTTGCACCTCATTTAATATTAAAATAATTGACTAGACTAAGCAAGTTAAACATAATCGATCCAAGTCCAGCTATTTGAATGAATGTGTAACTGAATCAGTGGCGTGCCTTGGCCTTATATGGGGCCCCATATAAAATTTTGTATAGGGGCCCTTGGGAAAAAAATATTTGCAAAAAATTTAAGAAAATGTTTATTTATTATAATTTGGTTGAATCTATGAAATTTTTGTTATTAAAAATTTTTGTTTACTCTCTTATAGGGGGGCCCTGGCCCAGGGGCCCTGTATAATTGATGCGGCGGATACGGCGGTAGTTACGCTTGTGATCTGAATCCAAGTTAGACTGTTAATTAAACGCCTCATTAAGCCAGTAGGCTGCAACATATAAAATGCTTTGTAGAACTGTGATTTTCCTTGATCATGCTAGCTGATTTAATCGTGCTACAATACATACATAATATAAAGCCGCCATCTTTAAATAGATCAAAACATCGTAATCAAAAGTGGCCTATAAGCTGACCAGGTAAACAAGCTACATCCATGCAAAAATATCATCCAAATTGGCCAAAAAGAATAACTGGGTTCTACGCAAGAACTTGGGTACAAAGAGACATACAGACGCATACCACCCCATTTTTTATATATTAATATACATATATATTAAGATATATTTTAAACGCTTTCTACACTCATAGCCCCACATTAGGATTTTCTGTGTCGTGGGTACCATGGAGACAAAGACGAATACACAACCACTCAGAACCAGAACAGAACGTAAACTCATCATCCACTGCGTGTCAGACCGGTATGGTGAACGCTCGGTCACTTGGGTAAAACATGTTTTCCTTAATCGTATCTTAAAGTCTGGGTGATAACTTAAAAGACTCGTGATTCTCGACATGATGACAGATCTCGTTCTGCTTCTCAATAGTCGAGTTGTTACGTTGATTATTTTAAATCTATTGTAGTCTCCATTGATCTCGCTGTTCCCGCTAACTGGACATTATCACTATCGCTTTATTATTTAACAACCAGCTGTGTTAATAAGTGGTATGTATTATTTAATTTTAATTTAATCTGGAGAAATTAATATAAATTTAATATTTTGTTTTAATTTAATTTACTAATATTATTCATTTTCTATATATATGAATAGCTTTAGAATTAATTTTGTTTTTTACTTTCTTGTCTGTAGAAATATATACTATACTATATACTAACTATATGCTATATACTCGTCAACCCATTATTGTCCCACTGCTGGGCACGGGTCTTCTCTAAAAGAGAGAGAGTTTTAGGCCATCGCGCTGGCCAAGTGCAAATTAGTAGACTTCACACATCTTTGAGAACTTTTTTTTTTATGAGAACTCTCAGATGTGCATATTTCGATGTTTTCCTTCACCGTAAAGCAGTGATAATTAAATTCTAACACGCACATAATTTTAAGAAGATCAGTGGTGCGTGCCTGGGATTCGAACCCCGGATCCTCGATTGAGAGGCCGAGTTTCAACCATTAGGCTATCACTGCTCCTATATACTATGTAGTATGTACTAATGCTATATACTAAATTTAATACAAATAAACAATCATTTAATCTAGTGTCTATTTAATCAATATGGTGGACGAGGAAAATCGTTATATATTTTTTTCAGTTTATCTTATTGCTTAGATTCCTTTTTTTAACAATGATTTACATGTTGTACAAAAATATCGATATCACATAGTGGTAGAACGAGGGTCCGACCGGGGAGGTACCACCGTCACACCTATTTCTAGCGTGAAGCAGCTCTTGCGAGAAGTGGAAAGGTGTAGTTGCCAGCTCACTTTTATTTGAAGCGACCGTTTTAGTCCTCGGGAGTAGTAACGCACCTGTGATTGACTTCTATAGCTCTTTTACTTGACTATGTTGTCGAAAGCTCATTTAAAGCGTTTGATTACATGTATCATTTTGACCAAAAAAATATTATAAGCAGTAGGGTTTTTTCTTTTACTGATTTTAAGAATATTACTAGTTATTCATATAATATTATGCATGTTAATAAAAGCAATCCAAATGATCGCAATGACCAAATCAATGTTACAATTTCAGATGATGAAGCTCTTTATCATCCTGTCATGCGCGCTGATCATCCAGGCAGGAGTGATCCCAGAGGAGCAAAAATGCGATGGAGTGATGATTGACAATGAATATCATGAAATAGAGGTGCTAAAAGAAGATATAGACAGACCGTTTCAACTAGCTACCGATTATAGCAGAAATATCGTGTATTTTAGCTATAGTTTAAGCCCACGGGACGATAGCTTCAAAACTGTATATGTGAATTTAAACACGTTGGAATTCGGAACTATTGACGTTGAGGATGGATTCGCTCAAGCCGTGGACCAAAATACACACAATGTTTATATAGGAAGCGGCTCCGGGATATATAAGTACGACCAGATATCAAAGAAACCAGAATTCGTCGGAGGAAAAAACATGAGCATTTGGGCGATGTACTACAAAGATACGATTTACTTCTCTGATTTTCCTCAACAATTTTTATACTCAATTATCGACGGTCAAACTATAAGAGTGAAAGATTTAGAAGACACTAAAGTAGAAGATTTCGTTATTGATAACGATAATGTGTTCTTCTACACCAATCACACTGGCTTGTACAGTCAAAAGAAAGGGACGAAAGATGCCGTTTTGTATAAGGAGTTCTCTCAATGGGGAGTGAGAGGCATAACTATGGATAAGAACGGCAAAGTGTATATCTGCCAGCAAGATGGGATATACAGTGTTGAAACAGATACAGTGACATTGAAGAAAGTCGTTGATGTGGACGATGGATTCGGTGTAGCTTTTGATAATGAAAACAATATTATATATTCAGACGCGACAAATGTATATCGCTTGAAACCGAATAAGGAAAAGACTTGCACATAGGTTTAGGTAATTTGCGTACTTCCTGTTACTCGGCAAAAGATGCGGCCACTGGTATTGAACTGTACTGGATTACGCTATCGAAATTTTTTAAACATCTTGTATATACAGGCACTTAACAATCAAGCGGCTTAATTTTGTAAATTGTAATTCCATGTACTTATAAAGTTGTTATCACCAAGCTAAAATAATATATAATTACTTTAAATTGTATTTGTTTGGTACAAACTATCCAAATCGATTCTTATATTTAAAAACCCCTATTTAAGCAAAATAAGCGACGTTATCAGGTTATGGTTTTGTTTAACAGTTAAATATAAATTAATGTATGTTTAATTGTATATATAATATCTTTCTATATAATAATAGTATTATTATCACTGATAAAATTAATCTGTTCTACAATATTATATTCGATATTAATTTGAATTTAAGTACTTACGTTTTTAAAAATACATAGCTTGAATTAAAATGATATGGGTATTTTTTGTTTATAAGAATGAAGTAGCGACCGAACATGAAGTTCACCATGACGCAGTGAGTCCCGGGTTCGATCCCCGGCCAGACAGAAATGTGAATGATAACTTTAGATTTCTGTTCTGGGTCTGCGTGTATGTGTATTCGTCTTTGTCTGTCCATGGTACCCACGACACAGGAGAAAGACCTACTGTGGGTTATGAATGTAGAAAGCGTTTATAAGCGTTTTAATTCACCTGATGGTAAGTGATTACCGCCGCCCATGGACATTTGTAAGTATGCGAATGCGAATGTGAATATTCAGTATTTTAATTTTTATTTAAAGCAAATTGCCCTTTTTGTCACGAGGGGTAACCTTCAAAAGATACCCGACGCCGTGGGAGCAACGGCACCATATGTGGGATTTTCATCACACTAAAACCCCCCTGGTGGCCGTCCTCAGCGCTGTGTGGAGCTGTACTTGATTTTTATTTAAAAAAAAAAAACGAAAATCAGTGGCATGCTCGGTTGTTACTTCAATTTTATAAAATGCCCAGACATTTTATAAACTGACAAAGAAAACAGACAGGATGTATTAAATATCATGTTTAACAAGAATAATCACATATAAGTGGTGAGCAGGAAGGAAAGATTCAATTTCGCTTCATCTTACGTTAATGGCTTTTTTATTATATTTCAGAATAGGTTCAAATAGAGTTAAAGCCTAAAAACGTTACTTAAAATTTTATTGGAAATTTTAGTAAAGTCCCCAGCATAACATTTTATAACTAAAATGAAACTGTATTTATTGTTAGAAAATGAATAAGTGGTTTAATGTTATTTTGATGATATTAATAAAAATGGGTATGTATAACCCATTTAAGTAAATAAGTCAGCCATGACAAGATAAGTAATGTATATGAAAAAATAGGGGAGTCTTTTGTTTTTTCTTCCCTATTGACGTTTGACGATTGTTGTATGCAACAAGAATATAGTAGTGTTACTTTATTGAGGAATTAGTTTTATTCTATTACTATGGATCGTATGTATGGGAAGCAGAAATCCAAACTATAGTGACATAACATAATAACCTTTGTGACTTTTTGATTTTTATCACAGTATTCACAACATCCAAATGACCTCCAATTACCTTTCTGGTGACAATGACTATTGGATCATAATCCAGACGCTTAACACCAACGCATAGAGCCTAATTCTGCCCGGTTTAATTTATACATTAACTCGCTTGAATCAGATATAATCTTGCAGTTTATAATGTTTCGCTGGGACAAACGCGCGTGGAAAATGTACTTCGTAATAACAATTTTGATAATAACTGTCAGTGAAGCGAAAATGGATGTATATGTGACAGATGATTCGCCGATCGAACGCATTGGGAATAGGCTATACAAGAAGGAACTGTTGACAGACCAATTCGCAGACCCTAAGGAGTTAGCGTACGATTCAGGAAGCAGGAACCTCTACTTCATGTACATGGATGATGATATACAGAATTCGGGACGTGCTTTTATTAACATAGTGACGAAAAAAGCTGAAAAAATCAAAGGAATAGAACGAAATAAGGCCACCGCAGTGGATTCCGATACAGGTGATGTTTACTTCGGTTCGGACGATGGGTTGTACAAGTACGATGCATTGGACAATTTTGCGAACAACATTGGTTTGTACAATGTGAATATTTACAAATTGGTTATACGAAACAACGAAATATATGTTATAGATGCTAACAATCATATGATTTACAAGATTAATGAGATGTTGAAGGCTGTTAAGGTCGGACAGATGAAAACTGTGATGGAGTTTGACGTTGATAACCAGAAGAATATATATTTTGTGAGTATGTGTGGTGTTTATTGTTACACAGGGGATGATATCGTAAAGAATAGTGATTTGAAAGTTGTGTACCATTTCATTGTTGACGGAGACAAAGTCTTAGGTGTCACAGACGATGGGATCTATGATATCAACTGTGTTAATGGTACAGCGAGTAACATCGCCAAATTGGACTTCTTTCCTAGAAGCATAATCTTTGGTGATTACGGAGATATATTATATTCGATAGATAATTACATATATAGGTTAAGGCCGATCAATTCTTATCTTGTTTACAATATTTATATGAAAAACAAATCGTTTCGCTGAATTATGATACGTGTTTAGTAAATTATGTAAGTTATTAAAGATTTGAATCATTGTTTATGTAGTTTTGTGAAATGAGATTTTGTGCTCGGGTCCGTCCGTATCATATATATATTTTGTACTACTACAATAAAACAATATGTACACAAACCACATCGCATTGATGTGGTTTGTGTACATATTGTTTTTACTGATTGTAGTCAAATAAAAACAATTAAAAACGCTTGCAAACTATCTTTTAGTCTACATGTACATAACTATGCTAACTCTAAATGTATCTTTATATATAATAATAATTTAACATCCCGCGTGTCGGTGCGGTCCACTGCGGTCACCATACCGGACTGACACGCAGTGGGTCCCGGGTTCAATCCCCGGCCAGACAGACATCTGAATAATGAATTTAGATTTATGTTCATGGTCTGGGTGTTTATGTATTCGTCTTTATGTGTGTCCATGGAACCCACGACACGGGAAAAATTCTACTGTGGGGCTATGAGTGTAGAGAGGGTTTTTTTCTGTTCATTATATTTTTTGATGCCTTTTCTTTCTTGAATCGATAAAAGGTGACTTACCACTTCGTTTTCATGGCCGTGCCCGTGGCTGCCGCGGCTACCATCGTAGTTGCTGCCGTGGTAGTTACCACCAGTAGGTGGTAGGTAGGTGTTGGATGGTGGAGAGTAACCTGATAAAAGATATAACATAAGTAGGTATTATACAATAAGTATCACCTTTAATTAATTTGTGAGATATTTTTTAGTTTAGATAATCAGTTTTCTAAATAATATCAAAATACGTCTTTTTTTGCTTTTTTTTTTACATCAAGTCCGTTTTTTGATATATATAACTGGGATATAGATATATAGAACTAGGGTTCTATCTGAAGAGGATCGCAGTTGCGTTGCAACTCCCGAGGACTGAGATGGTCGCCTCATATATAAGTGAGGCGGCAACCACACCACACGCAAGAACTGCTTCACGCTAGATATAGGTGTGGCGGTGGTACTTCCACGGTCGAACAACATTGGTTCTACCTCCTGGTGCAATACATAGTTTTAACAGTAACCTTGACTCAAGCGAACGGAACCAGGTGAATAAGCTATATCGTATAAGTATCATACCAGTCCTCGGTGGTAGGTAACCGTTCTGTGCATTATGATTCGCGTGGTAGTTGTATGGAACTGGCGGTTCACATTTGACCAACGCGGCGAGAAGAGTCAGGCTTATTACCTGAAACACATTAAAAACATTAATTATTACAAAAGTACATAAATGGTATAGACCAACCCTTAAAAAAATGCCTAATTTTTTTTTAATTCTTGGGCCACACATCGCACGCAGAAAAGAAATAGAGTGCAAAATTTTGGAAAATAAAGTTAAGACGAGCACAGCGGTCGGTAACAGGCAGACCGCGGTCCGTATCCGGACCAGAAACTCGGAACGCCAAATATTGTTCCAGGCGCCAGCACATTTTGGAGTGGTAGAATTTGGCGACCTTTGTTGTTTACTCGTTACACTGCACACACACAAATATTCAAGTTATCTAGATTTTAAGGGGGAGCCATAAATGAATTGCACTCAATTTGTAAACTTGCCTCAAATTGGCACTGTTCGTGGATTTTTTTAGATTTTTCAACAAAATCCGGACCCCATTTAAAACTACTGGCCGACGCCTGGTCTAGCGTATAAAAGAGAATATTTTACCCTAGAAAAGGACATACATAAATTAAGTTCGTTTAATAACCGCACGATTTCATAAAATTCCCATGCGAATACAAATAAGTAATTTCTACAAAATGCTAATTTCCTTTTAATTATTATGTTAATTTTAATCTCACCATGTAACATGAAACATAACCTTCCAAACAAATTATACTTATTAGTTATTATACATATCTATAATATAGTATAATATAATAATGAGGTCCAATTAGGAACCAATTCGTTTTTGAAATCTGTGAAAAAAAAATATTTCAACCTCTAAAGTTTTGTAACGGAATCATTTCGTTCCGATCTGTTTGTATCAAATTTACATTGGCTTTCTCCTCATTATTTTGACAACAACATATGTAGGCTATATATTACACAATGCTTTGTTTTAGGTAATTTAAGAGGCCATGATTATCGTTATTTCATTATGTCAGCCTTTGAACTCAACTTAAGCCTTCCCGAATGGTAACGTTTAATAGTTTTCATCTCCTATTTGAACTCCTTAGGGCACAAAAAAACGTCTTCATCTACGTTCGAAATTCCGTGCTTTGGATTTGATTACCTAAAAACGATTAAATACTAAATAGAATTAAGTGTTACCGGTAAATACTAATTTTCATACTTGCTTCAAAATTGCCGAAGTTATCACTTTCAATCCCAATTCACCCCCGTTTAGGAATTAAATATATTAAAAAAACTTCCTTAGCGCATTTGCATTTGCAAAATAGTCGAAATTTTTAGCACCCTATGCTAAGATGAAGGGGTCCGAACCCCTAAGGGTTCCTTTATATGCGCTCATGATTAATATTTGCACAGAAAATCCTAAGTACATCACTGTCCACCATCTACATAATACATGATACTGACAGTTACATATTACGCATAGGAACGGACCACAGATTTTCAAACGATTAGAACTGGCGTAAATCCATAAAATAGACATTTTTCGAAAAAAAAAAATTTCCTTTAATTTAATCCATTTGTTAATTATATCTTAATTCACTTCACCTTCGATTTGATTTCATTTGAAAAATCAAAAATTCATATTGGTGTTGAATCCCATATCTAATAATAAGACGAAATTTTGGCTATTAGTATATTACTAGCCGATTTTCCTGATTTATACCAAATATCAATACAGTCGTATGCCATGGCATTTATAGAGGGCCAAAAAGGTCTTTCTAGGAATTGGATATAAGAATACAGTCTACCTGAAATTAGCCTACGTATGAAATATTTTAGTAATTTTATCGTCCTCTAAAGTTAATTACATCATTCTTTTTTTGATTTTAGGAAGGGCTTAATATCTTGCATTTCTAAAATTGTGTCGCCTTAAGTAGGTACATGATTTTGGCATTTGTGGCGATTCGCTTATTATTACTACAAAATACCTACTCCAATGTTCGAGTACGGACATAGCGCGCAATACACGAGTGAACTATACCTAGTATGATTATGGCGATTGCAAAGCCATTTCTATTCAACATTAGGTCTATGTTCGGTCGGACAATGGCTTTCATAGCGGCGTCGCTCAATTGTTTCTAATCCCGAGTTTACATGGAAATGTCGGTTACCTATTTTATATTTTTAATACCATTTTTTATATGTATGTTAATAAAAGTTGCTAACGAGCATGTACTCCACCTAATGGTAAGTGACGACTGCCTAGGGTTACCAACGTCAAGAAAAATAGTATTTTTCAAAATAAACTGTAAAAATATAAATTTAGAATTTTATGCACAAAAATTACATGTAGACAAAAATATTTTGGCAAAGGGAGATCTCCCGCCAGGCTAGGTGATCATGCCTGAGGAGCGGCCGTGCTCCGACAGTCTCTGTTCGGAATTTGTATATATGTTTCAGAATACGGTGACGTCATGTATTGTTTATTAGCGGGTAGCAAATATAATTATTTTAATATATTTATACTCCTTATATTTTTTGAAGTGACGTGCTTGTATAAAATCCCAGAACCATGTTAACCTCGTCTTAAAACGTTTTGATGCATTCAACGTTGCATCAAGATTTATGAATGCGGCTACATGCATATTACCATGCGTTTGACATACTTGCTAACCCTCAATCATACATCTATTTCACATAGGAACCTGCAGACCACTTATACATGTGCGTTTCTCACGAACAAAACCTAAAATGGCCATACAAAAATGCTAGATCGCGAGTGTACAATAGATTACAAGTGTAAGCGTATGTAAAGATGGTTTTGTAGGATTTCTTTTAACGAAAGGACGGACTACATGCTTTTTTAGCCAACTGTGTAGTTACTGTTGGCTTCACCGGGTTTTATGGCAAGCCTAAAACTCAAGCCGGGACAGAAGACTGGGCTGGAAGGAGAGTTGGCTTTGGTCCGCCGGGTTCCTCGGCCTTCCACCTTCGCTAGAGGGAGGGATGGTTGCGGACCCAGCTATTGCCGGAATCCTGGCCTTCCGCCTCTGATATAAATAGGGATTGCGGCTGACCCAAAGGCACCTCCTATGAGGTAGGAGAGTAAGGAGGGGGGAGGGTTGGGATCTTGCACATTGCAGGGCTCAATAGACCCCGTAAAAGAGAGGATTGTGTCTACTTTAGAAGTCTATTTATGCCAGGCGCTCTTTAAAGCGAGAAAAAATGACTAAAACATTGACTTGTACACCCTCTTAACATAACAAAGCTTAAAAAATTAGGCCGTGACTACAAAAGTCAGTTGTTCTATTTAAATACAAATAATGCCGTTTAGTAGGATAAAAATACAATTGCACTAAAAAATTACTTAGTTAAAGTTTGCTTTATTTAAAATTAAAACACGCTTGCCAAGTTCTCTGGCATTCATTTTCCTGAATTACGCTAAAATGTAAATATTATGAGGGGATAAAAAAAAATTTTAAAAAAATGTCAAAATCGGTTCACTCTATCCACAACTATCGATGTATCAAACATAAAAATACACATGAATTGTGAACGTCCTCCCTTTTTGAAGTCGGTTAAAAAATAAAACAAGAAAATTCAGTAAATTACACGTACACTATGTGTGATCTACATTTCAACCACATAATGATATTGGCAAATAAAACGACATGAATTGGCATAATAGGGCTTTTTCGTAATATTGTAACAAGCGTACTTAATTTTGGTTATAATGCGTTTCCTGTGGTTTTTGAATATAGAACATACTGTGGTTTCTTATATAAAAAACCTTAGTACATTTACGTTTTAAATTTGGGATGCGTTTATGACACGATCGTTTTTAATTCAACTTTTTTTTATTTTTGTTTTTCTTTTATTTGTACTTATGAAACTATTTGGATGATTATTTTTTTGTTCGTACTGGCATTTTTAAGACAGTTTCATTTTAAAGTTGAAGAAAAAATAAACTTTCCATAGTTGGTAAAATAGGAAATAAGTATAGTTAGATGGAGATGTTTGTAGATATTTAGACATAAGCTTAAAACTGTAATTATATAAAATTAGTATTTCTAGGTATTTATTTTTAATACTATAAAAAGATTTTAAATATAATATTTCTGGTTAAGGAAAAGTAGCATTTTTTGCATGTTTTTTTCAAAATATATTTTAACAACATAAAAAAACAATTTATACATAGAAAAACATAAAATTAATTCTAAAGCTATAAATATACAAAATTAAAAATAAAAGTTATTATAAGTAAAACAAACCGTCTAAAAACTTTTTAACAAAAAATAGAAACCGACTTCAGTGTCACCAAAAAGCAATAAAATAATTTAAATATATGTTGGTTTCTTACATACACAGTACATAGTGCAAGACCTTTCTAAAATATATGTAATGTAGTAGGTACTTTTACTTGACCATTTTGTTGCGTTAAATAAGATATATCATTATGAATAAAAAAATCGTTTAACGCACTCAGGATTTTTGTTTTACTATTTTTAATAATTTTACTAGTTAAATCAAGCCCTATTCACTATAATTTTGGTACATAATGGGCTCGGTCACGTTATTAGCCTAAGATACAACTACTGTATTTCTACGTTCGTGTGTAATTGTCAGTTCGAATCCTGGTCAATAACTATGATTTTTTTTTATTTTGAATCTGACTGTCTGTTTTCTCGTCTTTGTGTATATCTTAATCACGATGAAGGTAATTGTACTGGTTTTAATAGTAGTGGTGTAAACTTGTATGTGGAACCAAATGACATTATAAAATTGGCTTAACAAGTTCTAATTTCAAAACAGTTTGTAGACTTTCTTTAGCAGTATTTCTGTCAAACCGACAACATTTAAAAGATCATTCAATCTTATCACCTGACCGTGCAAGTGGCTTATCTGGCTTATCGGCTGATTCATTAGCGTGGCCTTTACCTTGCGACTCGGAAGCGCAAAGGGCACGAGAAAGTCAAGAATGTGGTTTGTGGGTTTTAACTTGAACAAATTTTAATTCTATGTTACTATTTTTTATTTATTTAGAAATTATATCGTGGAGCAGTTAGCTATGCTTGATAATTATACTTGAAATTAAGTGAACATTTTAAGGCGTTTTTGTATAAAGATAATAGAAATTTGTTAACGAATCCGTCATCTAAAATCTACACCATAGTTTTCTTGCAAGATATGCGAGAATTAACTATCGCACAGTTATTATAAATATTATATTGTGCAGCTAATCTAACTTTATCTTTAAGCAAAAAAGTTATATGTTTTTAATGAACAACTCGATTTTAGGCCACTCTCGACGTGCTTGGCAAGCAGATCGGTAGAAGAGGCATCTAAGGCGTTTACGACGATAACAAATATTTATACAATTGTGATATATGGTACATTATTAGTATCGTTTCAGTTTGCAGAGTGACATTATTATACATTTTTAATGGGGGAAAGGTACGATTTTTTATAATAAAAAATCATAGTAGAGTACAGTAGCAATTTCAGTATTAATTTATTATTAGTAGTATTTCTGCTTTGAGACATAAATAAGTATAAGTAATGCCTACGGTTCTATCACCTTTAAATCAATAAACCTTGTCGCAGGCCTTGAGCCAATTTAAGCACTTTTTGAATATATTTAGATTATTGATATTACCAGATTAGCTTTCAGTAAATACTATTTTTATGTCCTCCAAAGCAAGTCTACTTTAATTGTACATTATCTCATTAATGACGGTATCTCGTGGAAGTTATAATGAATCTCAAGATAGTTTAATTTACTTTATAAAGCCTCTCTGAAGATTTTATTCGACAATTTTCTAGAACATTTTAACTTTGGTCGGCAGATATTTATTTCTTTCAAATTTATGATAAGACATATGTAGTATCTAGGAATAGTTTGATTCAATAAAACATAGACATAATCCAAAATTCGGGTATTTTCTATTTTTAAATCCAATTCGGTCCCACTGCTGAGAAAGTATCTGATAATAAAAAATACATAGTTCAGCAATTGGCCATATTGGTACGAGTGTATTTCCACAGCTTATTTTTTGTTTTTTTTTTTTTTTTTGCTTAATAAAAACAATGGCCATAGTTCAGCAATTTGCTAAGTGTGAAAAGACAGACTTTCACAGCTTTTTAAATTTCACAGCTTTTTATAACTCAGCATTTTAATGTAGCTTTCAAGATGCTGTCATTAATTGTTCAAGAAAATGATAATCAATTTTCAATATATTAGCAAATCAAAATTGCGTGCGAAGGATTTAAACCTGGGACTCGTACCGTGCGTGATCGAATTTAATACTACTAGGCTATCAATTCTGAGAAACACGCAAAAAAGCTGTCATGTTGGTATACACTCGTTAAAGTGATTCTTTATATGTTAAATTTAATTACAATGTTAAGTAAAATTTGCATTCTATAAAAAGCATTAAAATGTCGTAATTAAAAAAATCACGCAATATAGTTACACAAAGTAATTAATTAGACACTTCGTCGACACTTGCTTAAAGGTCAAGGTGAAAATGGACGTATTCTATCAGAATTGTAATCTTGTCAAATTGTAGTTCATTATTATTAGTATTTGTTACGAAGGGTGTGGTCAGCGGCTATATTTTACTTATTTGGACTATTAGTTTGGGCGGAAGTGGCTTATATTTACTGACACTTTTCATTACTTTTTTGTCTATTATAGATTGAAATAGCAAATCGACATGCAGTCCACCTAGTGGTAAGAGCTTTCTGCCGCAATTGGACATTGTAAGCAACTTCATATAGAACAGGGGTACTATCTGAAGTCGATCACGGATGCGTTGCTACTCCTGAGGGCTAAGACGAGCTTACTTAATACCAGCGTAAAGAAAATATATATTCTACTAACCTTTTGGTATTTTACTTCGAATACTTCGTTTTATAATCTAAAAGCTAGTTAAAAAGTTCTAAATGTTTTTCAGATACATGTAAGATTATCGTACAACTGTAAAATAATACATGCTGTGACTATTTATAAGTGGAATTACATGTAAGCACTAGAAACTTAAGTATTCATATTGTTACTTCACACTATAATATATACTTCTGTTAGTAGTCTTATAAATAAATAAATAAACCTGAAATAAAATAGTTTCTCTCGCTCAATAACACTCAATATAATATAATAATAAGCAAATAAGGCAATATAATTAATTTCAAATAATTACTTTGCGATATTTTGCCTCAAGCGGTTACAATCAAACTGAAGACGAGGACACTTTCTTATTAAAAAGAAGCTCTTCTTACGACTTACCATATTAAAAAGAAGAAAATGGTGCGAAAAGTGCAGGATACCATTTTCGGGGACAGGGGGTGACGCGGGGCGTACAAACGCAAACATTACAGAGCCGATCGGTTATCTGAAAGAAAAAAAAAATATAACTTTAAAAGATATGTTTTAAAAGATTTAATTTTTAAAGCTTTTAACCGACTTCAAAAAAGGAGGAGGTTACTCAATTCGCTCGTATATATTTATATGTTCGTGGATCAACATACTCGTTTGTGAACCAATTTTTGTGATTCTTTCTTTGTTCGAAAGATATTCCCAGGGTGGTGCCATGATAAGGAAACTAGGATATGATGATGTCATTTCAGAGAAATCGAGGAAGACTTTCGAAAATTGTAGGTGCGATTAGTACGTTTGTTAATTTGTTCATTAAGTATTTTAAAACACTATAATTTAATATTAAGGTCTGAAGTCGATCTGATGATGGAATGGAAAGTCAGTCAAGGGAGCCCCTCAACAATTTACAACAATTACGTTTTGTCTTGATGAATTTGTATTGATGAGAACTTTAAATCTAGGTGGGTTGTGATTGTCCTTAGAAGTCTGATGATGGTGATGAGGGACAGTTACGAGAACTCCTCAGTGGTTAAAGTGTTTTTTGCACTACATTCATTTTTTTTGTTAATATGAAGTAGCAAACGAGCAAGCAGCCCACCTGATGGTAAGTGGTTACTGCCGCCCATGGACACTTATAAGCAACTTCATATAGAACAGGGGTTCTATATGAAGTCGACCACAGATGCGTTGCTACTTCCGAGGACTGAGATGG
>DWNE01004248.1:0-15452 GCA_018249875.1 Cecropterus toxeus
GAAATCTTTATAATAGGAATGATCTATAAGTTTTAAGTATTGTTATGGGTAAATGTGGAATATGTTTAAGGCCTGTGAAATAAAAGATTAATTACACTTAAGTCATTTAATCGAAGTAAGGTTATAAACCAACCTTAAATATATAATGAAAGTTAACCATTCATTCACAATACATTGTGATGAATTACCCACGAAATGTACCTACCTACTTCCTAATGATAGTATTTTTAAATGTTCAGCTTACCCGGACCGGTACTGAAAAAGAAAAATATTTCTTTATGATGAAAAAAAATATTCCAAACTGTTTATAAACAGCCTCCTGTTGTTATACTATAGAAACAGGATGCATAATCCCTCATCTAGAACATTACTGACACTTAGTCAGTGTCTCTTGTACCACCCATAGGTACACATCAAAGTTGATACGGAGGTTCGATTCAGATTTCGAAAATTTGGAACTTATAATTGATATTAAATCGCCGATTTTGGCATCAAATCGGACGTTAATCAACGTAGCAGGAACGACCGAACCAGGTAGGAGTAATTTTTAAACTAAAATAAAAGATATCTATTTAACACATGAGGGGTACAAAATTACAAATAATAACCAAATCGCTGCACCGTGCACTCGAGATATATATATTAAAGTGCAGAATATAGATAAAAGATAGATATCTATAGGAGATAGGATAGGAGAGGTCTAACAATACATGTTAGATCTCTCCTTTATATTCTTAACATTGCTCTCTGGGCCTCCGACTTCGTTTCCGATTTCGATCCGGGTCTGATTCAGACTTGACATAACAAATTTCCGAACTCTGACTCGGACTTGAGTTCCCACAAAATCACCTCTGTATCAATCTTAGTACATATCCAGCCTGTCTTAATCAGGCTTAATCTTAATCAGTAAAGCGAAACTGACTTGCTGCGCCCTTTAGTCGACGCTACATACCGTAAATAAACAAAAACCAAATTTTATAAAATTAACTTTTATAGTAAACACCAAAGCAGACGGTAAACAGTTTCTCGCATTCGTTTTGGCGCCCTTTGCCATCAGGCGCCTAGAGCAAACGCTTCACGCCTTACACTAGGGCTGGCGCTGTTTACAACCATATTTGAAAATATATTGCATTTTGACGACGCTATGCCATTTCAATGTTCCCAAACAGTCCTGGTTGTTTAAGTGTTCCTGTGTGAACAAGATACACTAAGAAATGCTTCAGTGTAACTCAGTATATATGATAAGTAAGTTTTATCAGATACTGATTCCATCCACAATAGCCAAACGGTGGCTTTGGCTTAGCCGGATTAAATGTGCATTTATTACTATGTTCAACATTAAGTGGCATCCTTGTGTTCCATCAATGCCACAAATAAACAGGCCTCCACTAAAATATTGTCAGCCCATGGCATACTTTCATTGATATAATTAATATAAAAAGTTTTATAACCATTCGTTACTTACATACAAAATACAACCAACATAATGTATGTCTAACAAGCAGGTATCACCCATAAAACCATGTACGCCACTATGAGAATCTTAGTGTGGTATGTTATTTAGGTCCTGTTTTACCACTGTACTTTAGACTTGGAGAAATAGTAAAAATACATTAATCATTTTCCTCAAGCGCGCCTGAAGGATCTTAGAAATACTGTCATCTCATGATACAACCGGGATATGTGAACGCATGATAACAGCCATGCGAGTACTATAAGAACTTGACGCTGTGAAGTAAGGACACTAAGTCCTGTAATATTTTTGGCTATAATCTTACAAATTATAGCTATGAAACGTTTTGTACAAACATTTCACGCTCAACTTAGTGCGACCTGGTGGGACTTTTGAAGGACGGCAATATATAGCAATATTTTCATTTATTCTATGCAACCTTTTTTTGCCGACCTAGCTTCCTTACGCTAGCTTCAATACATAGTAAGCTACTGCTCTGTAGTGCTTATAAGACTTGCATGTTATAGTTTTTAAAAACGCGGTGTTGTAATCAGATGTGGCTTCCTATCCGGTCCGGATACTTATCCGGACCAGCAGCGTTTAAGCATACAGTTTACAGGTCTGCAGTATGCTTACATATTGCAATTTTTTTGACACCTTTTAATAATTAGGTATATTAATATTTAAATGACGGCTCAGCGTCATGTTAGGTTACTGAGTACAGTTCTACGCTGTCATGTCCAAAATTTCTATCACCTTTCTAAGCGCAAACAGCGAATATGTATGACGCCGATGATAATATACATATGATCATCAAAATAAATATCTTGATGATTTTATGACGTAGTAGGCTGAAGCCTAGGGCGGCAAATTTTAGGGGGGAGGGGGTATATATAATGCTTTATTGTTTTAGTCCAGTGGAAAAGAGTGCGCGCATCCTTGACTTTGCGCATGACCCTTTTTTTGTTTTCGACGGGAAAACCTTCAAAAGGTACCCGACGTAGTGGGAGCGAAGCCAGGTTATGTGGGATTTCTACCGCACTAAAACCTCCCCGGTGGTCTTCCTCGGCGCTGCGAACAGGACTACGGGATCTCCAAAGGAACACAACCGGAGTCCTCTGAGCGCATTGCCCCATCGAGCTCCACCTAGTTGGTGCCCCGTCTGGTCTTACGACGGTATGCGACCATACATACCGCCGTCCTTCCTGGGTCGCTTGACCGGTTCGTGCTCCCAATCTTGCCGCAACCCCGGAAGTCCATTTTTAGTCGCCTCTTACGACAGGCATGGGAAGCCGTAGCCCTATTCTGATCCCGGACTACAGGGACAGGCATAATACTTACTAAAATTTCATCCATTTACTTACCAAGTGTAGTTAGAAATAACGCGCTTTTATTATGTGGCCATCCACTTTAGACCTATCAAATAATTCTGTAAAAATGCTAAGGAAATATAATATTTTAATTACATAACACCTAAATCTTGATTAAATAATGTGTAGTAGTGTTTGCGTGCGTGCGTGTGTATGTGTGTGTGTCTACAACGTGGACGAGTACCTTTTTAACCATCTTTTTCTCTATTTGTATGTATGTCTGTCCTTGTTTTACTCTATTCGTATGTGTGTGTTCAGTTCACATAATACGTTTAACAAGCTTACGTTTATAGCTATGACACAATATATATATAACATTAACATAATTATGTCCTTTTATAAAACCACTATATAAGTGAAATTATAATTATTGTTAAAAATGGTTTGTTACTTTATATCAATACACTGAAATTAAAAATGAAATAAACGGACAAAAACGCAGCCATATTGGCTGCTCTATCGACTGCTTCTCATTTTTGCCCTATGCTGCAGTCAAGTGTAATGACATGCGTCAGATGGACCAAAAAATTTGTCATCGAAAAAGTTTCACTTAAAAAAAACTTATCAAACAAAATAATGTTGTTAACCATGCTGTTTTAGATTTAATATCTTATATTATGGTTAGATTAATTAATATGGGTAAAGGATAATGAGACGCTTCTCACTTTTTCCCTACGCTGCAATCGTGCAATGCGACATGCATAAGGTGGAGCAAAAAATTTTGTCATCTGAAAAAGTTTAACTTAAAAACAAAATAATGTTAACCGTCCTGTTTTAGATTAAATATCTTAAATATGTTACCATTACATATATTAGATTAAATTATTATGGGTAAAGGATACTGAGACACTTCTCCGCGTCTCTTTCGCGTACGAAGCGTACCAGAGCTTTCCCCAGGCCGGTCATCTCGACGCCCCGCAGCTCCCCAACTTCGCTCATCTTGGCCCGCAACGCATCCACAGTAACGCTCGATGGCAACTGTTAATAAATAAAATTAAATGAAAATCAAATGACTTTTTTACGAAATTATAATATTCTTTCTTACACAATCATTAGAGTCTCAGTGGGTTTGACTTTTTGTATGCAATCATTTTTTTTGTACCGTCTTGTTTATGAACTGGAACAAAAGTTGGATAGTTGACAAGGATGGTTGACCCTGATGGTAAGTGATCTACACTTACCATCAGAGAGTCAATCATCCTTGTTGCCGCCTATAAAAATCTGTAACCACATAGAACGTGTTCTACTTGAAGCCGATCACTGATACGTCGCCACTATTGACAATTAATCGGCTTTAATATTTTTTATATTTTAAGTCAATCTATCCACTGGCCATTTGAGGTCCACTGTTGGACGTAGGCCTCCTCTAAACGGTGCCATTACAACTGGTTCTGTGCCTTCTGAACCGGTCCACCTGGTTGGTGGGCGACCTAAGCTCCTTTTGCCTAAACTTGTTGGTAAGCTTAGTTTATCTGCGGATTTCACCTTGGAAATCATGTCTCGTAGCATAGTAGTAACAAATTACCAAACGAGCATGCATTTCATTTTGAATGAACTGCTTTACGCTATATATAAATATATTATAAATAGGAGTGACGGTGGTTCACTCCCAGTCAAACCTTATTAATTCTACAACGTTGTAAATATGAAAGACAGGTTTGTTGGATATATGATGAGTATACTTACATTTTTAAACACTATTATGTCCCCACATTTATTACGGAAGTAATCATCGTCGAGATCCATGGTATCTGCAATATTGTAGGGAAATATAGACAGTAGAATGAATACAACTCAGAAAACGAAAGAATTATAAATAGAAATAGAAAGAATAATAAAATAATATAATGAAAGATTGATATTTCTTATATTAATGTTTTTGACGACCCGCGTGGCGGAGCGGTCACCATACCGGTTTGACACGCAGTGGGTCTCGGGTTCAATCCCCGCCTAGACATAAATGTGAATGATGAGTTTAGGTTTCTGTTCTGGGTCTGGGTGTTCGTGTATTCGGCTTTCTATGTCCATGGCACCCACAACACAGGAGAGAATCCTACTGTGGGCTATGAGTGTAGAAAGCGTGTATGTTTATGTCATGTTATAACACCTGCTACCTGTGTTGGACCACATGGCTTGCTACCCGTATTTCTATTACGTATTTCTCCCAAGGTATATATGAAAATAAAATAAATTGTAAATTATGAGTATATTTTAGATTTATTATTATAAGACTATTGTACATGTATACTTATATCAATAACTAGCTGTTTCACCCGCGTTTATTAGAGAATAATCTATTAAAAAAACAAACAAACATAGCGTGATGTTATATAGCCTAAAGCCTTCCTCGATAGATATTATATTTAATACAATTTTTTTTAAAATTTGAACTAGTAGTTCTTGAGATTAGCGCGTTCAAACAAACAAACTCTACTGTTTTATAATATTAGTATAGAAGTATAGATAGTATAGACTAGGTACAAATTGGCCATATCCTTTATCTTCATTAGCTTTTAAAATTTAAGGTTAAATTCGAATACATACAAAATACATTTGTATGTATTCGAATTTTGACCTTAAATTTCAATTATTTCGATTTTTTTGTCTTTTTTGCTGAAATATACTTGTAAATAGTTTATATTAGAGCTATAAGATGTCGAAAGCCACAGCAAAATGTCAAATGCCTACCTATCACAGTTCATGAGATACAGCCTGGTGACGGACAGACGGCTACACAGACCAATAGCAGAGTCTTAGTAATAGGGTTCCGTTTTTACCATTCTACGAAACCCTAAAAACTGATTTTAATAATACATTTTCGACTTCAAAGGATCAGGGTTTAAAATCAGAAAAAAATTAAAGACTTACCTTTATAATTACGTATGTCACGGTTCCGTTTGTAGCTTTCATTGCTAGAACTGGACGGACTTTGTCCATAGTCATTTTTGTACTGGTTCAGTTCTGTGTACGCTCGACTCTGATTGGATTGGTTACTTGCATTGCCTTGCAGTTGCCAGTTGCCATTACCAACATTGGCCATTGTTTTTGGCAAAGGTGCATTTGGCAAATTTGAACCAGGAATTTGATTATTGAAATAACCCATATTCTGTTGAATGTTGGGCGTTGGATCATTTTGGGAGCCTCCAACATTCATTTGACCGGACCATTGGCACATTTTGATCAAATCAGTGAGCAAAGAAACCGCTGGTACATTTGGGTTTGGAACGGTTGGTGTTGGTTGTTGTTGAACATTTTGTTGTTGGTTGGAATTACGTGACGCTGTCGCCAGATTTTTTATTAACTCTTTAAGGGATTGGAGTTCCACATGTGCGCTGACATAATTGAGAGGATCCCCATTGTTTCCTAGTCCGGGACCTATACCACTCAATCCCGTGGGAAGTCGCCTTTTGTAAGAGAATACGTTGGTTTCCATCTTCAATATAAGCGTTTTGTTAAATAACTTTTGGTTTTTGAACATTGAAATTGCCTGCAACAGTTTAACATGTTTACTATTACTAATACTGTAATGAGCAGTGATAGCCGAATAGTTGAAACTCAGTCTCTCAATCGAGGGGATGACGTTCAAATCTTAAGTTATGTGCATATATTATGCTAAGAAGCTGTGTTCGAAGTAATTGCTTTAACCTGTAATATTCCGTCCTATGTTTCACTTTATTTTTATTGACGTCATATTGGAACAGCTTCAGGTTTCGTTATAAATATTCTGATATATGCTCACCTTTACAAATTAGGCTAAGATTTAGCTCACTTTTATATGGGCGACCATCTTAGTCCGCAGATAGGAATGCATATGTGATTGAACAGAAAACAGAACACCTGTTCTATAAAAGCTTTTTCCGTATTAATTAATTGATTAACGGCAGAAAAAGAAGGAAGATTACCTGAACAGCTTCTACGGGATGATTATATTCAATCTTGACAGATCCTGTAAACGTACCATCTTGTTTTTTTATCATATGTATATCAACAATATGTCCCGCAAGGCAAAAAATTTCCCTAATCTTTTCCTTATCTGCTTTTGGATTAACCTGTAATGTATAAAAGATACTTATAACAATTATTTGAGCTCTTTTTTTAAATATTTTTTTAGGATGCTTCATCCCTGTAGGTCCAGAATCAGAATCGGGCTACGGTATCCTGTCGTAAAGGGGCATCCAAGGGCGGCAAGAGTGGGAGTTCGAACCTTCCAGCCAAGCGACCCCGGGAAGGACTGCGGTATGTGTGGTGGCAGTGGGCCCAGCCACTTATCTGGGTGTGGCCTAACGTGGCAACGCGCTCAGTGACTTCGATTGCATTCCCTTGTAGGTTCCGGAGTCCATTCCCTAGCGTCAAAGACGACCAGAAGCTAGTGGGGGTAAAACTCCCACATAGGGGGTCACCCATAAATTACGTCACAGGAATTTCCCAACTACTTGACTCCCCTGTAAGCGGGATGTCACATTTTGGCAATGATACACATATAAATTATTAAATTAAAACAGCATTTCTCAAATCATAAATGAAATTTAAATTCCTACATTTATTTGAAATGTATCATCACGAAATTTAGAATCTTCCACCCTCTCGTCACACTTTATTTACCCCTCCACCCCTTATCGTGTGACGTGATTAACCCCTAATTCGCCGTCGTTCTCATGGTGTCGTGTTTCGAAAGTTTCCCGAGAAATAAAAAAAAACTATCTTACATTAAAAACAATGATCCTCGGCTGCAAAGGAGGACTCAAACCCAAAGAATTCAAATATTGCAGATCTAAGCCATATGTTTCATTACTTTTGTGGGATTTCTTCATTATAAATGTGGCTTTCTTATCCGCATTGCCAGCTGTACCAGTTGCCGCTTGCCTCCTGAATAGATAAATAATTTATCGAATTTTACTTTGGTGGTTATATTAGATATTATAGATTTAGTTAAATATGTTGTATTTACACTTACAATTTGGGTTCTGTAAATTTTCTATTCTTAAAAGGACTTAATTTCTCTGAAAAAGAAAATAACATTTGGTTAAGATCATTCATTATTTGATAAACACTGCTAATAAAAATGATAAGTAAGGGAATCAGATGTTATAGTTAGTGTTAAAATATTATTTTGATAATCTGTGACATCTAGAACAATCGTCCACTGCCCTTATCTGATATTAAAATAAATTTACCAATACTTTTTGTACTACTTGTTTAAAATCTTTACAAAAGTTCAATAACTATGAAAATGGTTAATACATTTTAAATAATTATTTTCAAAGCTCTATCAATTCCATTTGTAGTTTATTTCAGATTTATTTCCCGAGTATTTATATGCATATATAAAGGGTTAATATTCTAAGCAAATTCAATTCGAACCAGTAGTTGCTGAGATTAGCACGTTCAACCAAACAAACTCTACTGCTTTATAATATTAGAATAGATAGTATAGATGTAATGTTTCTGCAAAACTAATGCTTACACTTACATTCCAATATTGGCATGGGCCTATTTCATACAACTTTTTTGTTTGCCACATACCTGTACATCGCAGCACGCTAGCTGTTAGCTTCCGACCGTTAACCTCCATATCATTCAAGCGTGCACAGGCCTCGTTAGCGGCTGCTTCAGTACCAAAGTACACAATACTGGTACCAACTTCTCCTTTCATTATACCTGACTTCCGATAACATACATAACCGACATTGTCTGCCACATGCTGTAAATAAATAAATTACTGTTTGTATATACTTATGCTGCTCACTTATATATGACGTGATCATCTCAGTCTTCGGGAGTAGCAACGTATCTGTGATCAATTTTATGTGGAAGTTTAATATGAAGTTAACATGGTACGGTGGGCTCAACCATTTTCCTCAGTGGAGCCCAATGGGGCAACGCGCTCAGAGGACTCCAGTTGCGTTCCTTTGGCTTTGTGCCTTTCATATCATATGGCTATGTGCCCGCATGTTATTCTGGTTGGCACATATGGCATTCACTTCTTATCGTGTTATAAGTACTTAAAGTAAGACAGTAGTTTATATAACCATGTATAGAATGAAGTTCCACCTAACACTAACTCACACATGCATTGATGGTTGCCTTATATAATTCAGCACATATTTACATCTTCCACTAAACCTTAGTAACTAGAAATATGTGTGACGACGATACATTCTACAGGTTTACATACTTACTTTAGAATTAACTGCACCTCTGATAAAGTTTCTTACATCCTCATATGTCCAGGCTGTTGGGACATTACCAAGAACAAGTTTAGGTTTGAACATTCTGTTCACCCTATCTATGTTTGGAGGTGTTTTATTAAATGGAGTTGAATTTAATAAAGTGGAGTCATCGTTATTTGACATTTCTTCAGATTCACTGAAATCTTCTTCTTCTAAATCTTTCGCTTCATCGGTACGGAGAGGAGAGCGCGATCTGCTTCGTGATTGACTTTTTTCAAGTACTGGCTCCTTCTCTGGTTCCGGTTCTTCTTGTTGGTCTGTATTGACTGTTTCAGCTGGAGTGGAGGACTCTGGAAAATAAAGTATTTATTATGTGAATGTAGAAAAAATATTTTTAATGTGTAAGATCTATAGTAGCGGGAGAGTCTGACTGGTCGTGGTGATGTATGCCTAAAGATATGTTGCCATATGATAGTAAGTAATATGTAATGCTATGATATTATATACTATACAGGACATTAATTTGTCCTTTTGTGTTGTTTTGGTATCATTGAAAAAGTTACATAGAACCCCTATTACATCCAAATATGCAGTGAAAACTACACATAAGTCAGTGTTGTTACATATACAAAAAGGCGTTGAGCAGTGTTCTGGTGAATTAAAAATAACTAAATCAAGCAGTTTTTTGCTCTCCTGGAAATTTGGTAATTTTGAGATTCGCGGTGTTAGAACTTAAGTGACGATATATGAAGTTGCTTACAGATGGCCATTGGCGGCAGTGATCGCTTATCATCAGATGGACTGCAGGCTCGTTTACTACTTCAATGAGATAAAAAATAAAATAATAAAAAAAAAATTCCACGGGAAAGGCAGTAGCGTCTTAAAAAGTTCGTTATTTATTGACATCAAAAAACAGACAAGAACAGTTACTATGGCTAATGTTTTAGCGATAGTTATCAAGGCTTATGTTTTAGCGATCTATATACAGTAATATACTTTCTTTATTTAGTCTTTTGCTACTTAACAAAATAATAGACCACTTAAAGTCGGACTTACCCATGATGATAGGTTAAATGTACTTTAGTTGTTGTCAGTGTTTGTTTGCTTACTTCGTAATGCTTTAACAATATAGGATAGTATCTATACTATATCACTTAATAATTACACTATTTAAATTCTAGTAATCAGGGAAAAAATGAAGTTAATATATTTTCTAATAAGTTGTGTCAATGAGTTCAAAATTGTAATCTAGTATATTAGTATTTATCTATGATTGTAATGACAACTACTAGTCGACCAAGCTAACTAGACGAATGTCAAACGTGACGTCACTCGCAAGAATGCAAGTACCTACTGATGACAAAATACAATATAATAGCAATAATGATTTTTTGTGAACTGTTGATTTCAATGAAATGTAAATTTTAATAAATTTCTGTCTTAATCATTTATACTTAACGCTTAACGTTAACAACGTTTTATTTACATATTTAGGTTATCATTGTAACAGAAACTAATGAGTACAACAAATTAATTTTGCTTATTTATTTAATCGATAGTAAATCATAACAGATTAGGGAGTTTAGGTGCGAACGGTACTAGGACGAGAGCGGGGCACGAGACGGGACCGGGGAGGGAGACCGCATTCCTCCCGTTCGTCTAGTTAGCTTGGTTGACTAGTATGGAAAGTATGGAAATATGATAACGACACGTAAGAGTCAAATATATAATGTACTCTGTGGTCAAGACTGGCTTGGTTGGCTGGTTGGTTGGCGCTTGGTTAGTTGGTTATATCCATTTCGAAAGTTCAGAAAGTTGATCTTCTGATATTTTTTGAAGTTATCTGTGATCACTTGTTTTGTTAATACAGATTATAAAAAGGAAGTTGACTAGTGGAGTGTTGCCCGATCAAAAGTTGTAAGTACATTATAAATGTACTATTCTCGGTTCTTACTTCTTTCGCTGATGTCGTGTGGCCATTTGGGTTTTTCACGATTCGAAATTTCGTTTGAAGTTGACTTGACTTTCGTTGTTATGTCCGAACGATGCGTTAACATTAGATCGGCCCCGAAATTTCCCTCCCCGAATATTTCGCCGATTAAGCTTAAAATACTTAATTTATTTTCAACACTTTTATCAATAAAAATGCTTTAAATAACTGAAAAAAAAACTTTTTTTGCATATTGTTAGAGACTACGATCTTTTAACGTCAAAATCGTGATCCAATGAAACAAAAAACCGGCTCGATAGATTAAAACGAAACTCTGTGACATTTTAGTGGGCATATTGAACTGTAATAGGCACACTTAACATTACTGATTTTCTCGATATTTCCAATGTAGTGCTTGATGATCCCAAAAGCCCTTTTTGCTTCACTGTTAAAATGAGTGTAAAGAATAAAAAAGTGAACAATTTATCTGATCCATTTGGTAGTTAAGTTAGAAAAAAAAATTCAAATTCGTAGACCACAAAAAAAAACATTTTTTTTTGAATTTTTTTTTCGGTATTGCTTAGGATTGAGCAGTCCATGTTTCTTGTATTTTTTTTTATCAATATTAAAGCTTCAAATATCTGTTTTGAAAACTCCAGTACGACCATTTTTAACGGAAATACAGCCATTTGAAATACGTTCCTTTAATTTTTTCCACTATATATTTCTTCTCGTCAACCCATTATTGTGCCACTGTTGGGCACGGGTCTTCTCTCAGAATGAGAGAGTTTTAGGCCATAGTCCACTGGCCATAGTCCCATGACCAAGTGCGAATTGGTAGTCTTCACACACCTTTGAGAACTCTTTTTTTATGAGAATTTTCAGATGTGCAGGTTTCCTTAGGATATTTTCCTTCACCGTAAAGCAGTGATAATTAAATTCTAATACGCACATAATTTTATAAAAATCAGTGGTGCCCGCCTGGGATTCAAACCCCGGATCCTCGATTGAGAGGCCGAGTTTCAACCATTAGGCTATCACTGCTCGGCTATCTATATATTTAGAATGAACTATTTACTAGCTTATGATACTCATATTGCCTTGATAATAAAAAAAATCGTCACGTCCCCCCCTTATTACCCTATTTGCATCGACATTTTTAAAAATTATATAGCCTATGTCACTTTACGAACTGAAACGGTTCTAATGATGTCATATGTCATAAAGAAAAAGAAATGGTATATCCATTTCTTTTTCTTTATGACATATGACATACGACATGCATACATACGCTCGAAAAACATTACCATCCTTCTGACGAAGTCGGGTAAAAAGAAAAATACTCGAAATGTTTAAAAATATAATAATGTAACCACGTTTACATCGATATCTTTTTGCACATGTTTTTGTTGTTTACGCATGGTCTTTTTATTATGTAACGTTACAACTTAACATAAATAATCTTGTAATTGCTTATTAACAATATCAATTAAGGGCATTTTAATAAACGTAATGGAATATTTACGTAGGTATCTACGTTTCGGTCTATTTATATAATCAGGCTATTTATATAATTATATTCGGTTCGTTTATACGCCTCAAATTCGATAATTCCTTTTTTACTTCCTCAAGGTTATTTTCTAAATAGTAGTTTAATTCTGCTAAACTTTCTGCGTTGGCACTAGCTTCTTCTCGTTTCTTCTTCGACATAATTATTTGATATCTCAGCATTTCGTTGTCTGATTCTAGTGTTTTTATATTGTAATGGTATACACGTCGCATTTTAATTCAATCGTAGTGCGCACGCCTCTTCTTTCGCTCTGTGTAATTGTGTCGCTAAATTTATATACTTCTGGTTCAGTTCAATTGCTCTAGTCATTTCCTGATGCTGTTTTTCAGTTGCATCTTGAAGCTCTTTACGTAGTTTTTTATTCTCGTCCGCCAATTTCTTCACTTGTGCTGTTAATTTCGAGAAGTTATCCTGTCTGTTGCTTGTGTAGAACTTTACTGAATGCAATTTCATTATTTAACATAGAAATAACTTGAAAATTTTGTTGCTTACTAAGAGTTTCATTAAGTTTTGTTTCTCCAATAATCTAGTAGGTATATTTATGTCGACAATTTTGATTATAGTGTCATATTTATTTTTAAATCCCATAGAGTGGCGCCTTTAATTTTTGAAAATACTTAAAAATGTATAGATTTAGTCGTGCACTCCTCAACCTTTTATTTAATCTGTGCTTAACATACTGTATATGTTTGGTTCAAAAGATATGGTCGCAAATAAATAATAGTAAGAAATTACGTTCCATGCGCATTGCCATCAAAACAGCTGAAAATACTATGTCGAACTTCTCAATTTTTGGCGATAGATCATTTATTTAATATAGTTTGAAAATTAAATTAATCTATACTAGTGTCATCTAGTCAATTACAAAGCCAATTTCCTAAATAAGCACTTAAAATAAAAATACATATTGTGAATATTCTGACCTTACTTTTAGTTCTTGATCTTTTGTATTAAACTTAGGTACAGTCAGTCTTACCATTTTCGTAATATTAAAATTTTAATAATAGTAATTTTGAGACCTGTTTGTGAAAGCTTGACATTGTCTTAACGAATCATAATTCGCGTTAAACATTATTCACACAACTTAATAATATAGTATATTTTTTATGAGAAAATGCCTATCAAAATAAAATTGATCGATGTACATATAGGCATTAATTTAGTATTTTTTTTTTATTTGTATACCACATGCGGATAAGATCTATAACACCGACACCTCATGTGAATTACTGTTATCAATTATGAATGAGAGACGCTACGTTTGTTACAACATCATGCAGTTGCGACTGAAGACGCACGCATGTCGTACGCGCGCGCTTTGCTGATTTGCGCGTGCGCGCTCTTTGCTGTCATTGCGGCAAAACCTGCGCCCGCGCCGCCGAGACGTTCTGAAATTAAAGGTATTATTAATTTTAGTTCTTGATTCATAGCAGAATTTAGGGTAATTATAGTCGTACAATGATATAGGTAGACACATCTGTTCTTAACGGGTTTAGAAAAAGGAGCTGTATTTTTTATTTACTCTTTTTTTAATATCTATTAAGTTTTATTTAGTAGTTAGTGTAGTAGTTTTAATGAAGTGGTTGAAAACTTTTAGAGATTTCTGTTATTTTATATCTTGCTACGAGCTAGTCTTAACGTGGGATTCCTTTACAGTTTGCTACGTGTTGCCGTAGCTTGCATAACTTTAAACACGGGGTTGACTAAGATTATGTTATTTAATATGTTTAATCAGTTGTACACATTAGAAATATTTAATATTTTGTAGCATAATATTGTAACTAAGAAATTAAAATGATTTGTATGTGTATCTTATCTGTCTTACGAAACATACAATTCCTTTTCTGAGAAATCTAAATTTCAATCCAGACTTTCTAAATGTTACCATTGAGCTAAATATCTAGGAGTACTTCCAGTTTTCATCATACGAAATTATCGATCAAAAAAAGAAATATGCCAATGCCAATTTTGAATTAAGAATATGTCACTTGTAATCCGATTTTCTCTAGAAATTAAACTTTAAATATTGATCTGAAGAAAACGTTTAAACATCTATTTTTTATTGATTTTGTATTAAACGATGCATGACATTATCATTGAACATTTATTGCATTCACCTATTAAAATTCACTCTGTAAAATTGAATTCAATTTATACATTGTTCAAAAGTTACGTCAAAATTGTTTCTGCAGGTTAGATATAATATTAAGCCGTAGAGGCACGTTCAAATTAAAAAAGGACCTGTTTGTATTTTACGAATAATTATTTTACTTAAAATACTATGTCCCTAAATATAAAAAAATGCATCGTAATACTAAGGACCCCAGCAGGCAGCTACTTTTAAGATCTGCGAATTACGTTTTGACGATCTGCGTTCGGTCGCGGTATCAAAAATGCGACTTCGCGTCTGCATTAGTGATGTATCGTTTTTTGAATGTATGTATGTATGTATGTATATATGTAGGTGTGTATGTTTGTTTGTATGTATGTCCATTTATTGGCACGCGCTACAGTCCAAGCGGCTTGACGGATTGTGACGTATGATATATCATTTGAATCGTTTCAGTTTGCATAGTGACATAGCTATATCATTTTTGAATTTTGTTACTATTACGTCAATATGGGTATCATATGAAAGCTAGTAAATAGACCTATCTAATAGAATATATATATATCGTTATTTTACTTAACTATTTTGACAAAAACTCATATAAGCGTTAATGTGTTGGATTGCTGCATGTACGATTGTACATACAATAGATCTTATGGACCACCGATTATTGAACATCTGATGACTGAAATGATTAAGATGGTAAAAAGAATCCAAGTGGGCAGGCAGGGGCGGCATTTTTAAGATCTTGCCCCATCTAAAAAAAGACGCTTTTTACACTCATAGCCCCACAGTAGGATTTTCTCCTGTGTCGTGGGTGCCATGGACACACAAAGACGAATACACAAA
>DWNE01004249.1:0-15451 GCA_018249875.1 Cecropterus toxeus
TTTGTGTGTCCATGGCACCCACGACACAGGAGAAAATCCTAGTGTGGGGCTATGAGTGTAGAAAGCGTCTCTTTAAAAAAAAATATATATATAAAAGGCTTTGTGTTTTATCATCAGTTTTTGATTAGAACTACTATACTAAGTACTTTAGATTTGAGAGTTGAAAGCATTCGTACATTTCAACTCAATTTTCATTTAGATTGAAATTTAGGAAAATCTTTTGCAAAACTTTTTATGATAAAAAGTATGTACGTAGAGAAAAGTTCACCAGATCTGTAAAACCGATCTGTAAAATATGGCAAAATGTATAACTCTGTATTCTCTAAGAGATAGATCTAGAGTAGAGTAAGATGTCCAAGATTACCTACATCTCTAGACCATACTCTCTGTATCTCTAGGATAATAGATAGAAATTCAATATTAAAAATATGTCACTGTCAAATTCCATTCACAAATATACACAGAGCATAAATCAAATAGTTGACTTGGTGTGTAGTTCGAACCTAGGTCGAACTGGTACCACTACTATACCTATTCCTATCGTAAAGTAGTTCTTGCGTTTCGGCGGATGGCTCTCGTTGCTCGCTTTCACATGAGGGGACCATATTATACTCTGGGAATAGTAAGGCATCTGTAATAGACTTCCGATAGAATTTCTGTTCTACTAGAAGTTGCCTACAGATATACAGCCTTACTTAACGTAAGCTGGACTGCAAGCTGACATGACAAAAGCAATTATTGCAAGGCCCTGCTATGAAGATACTGCTACATAGAACTCGTCTCGTTCTCATCTTAGTTTAATCTCAATCATGTAGTTAACCAACAAGCGATGTCCACCACATTACAGTCCCCTTGACACGAAAAAGTCAGTTACAAAGTTGTCAAGTAGCTCTGATTTGGCGGATCACGATCGCGGAATATGAACCTGTAGAGAAAGTGTATGGAGCGAGGGTGCATTCGATGAATATGTATGAGGGGGGTAGGGAGGTTCGAGGGGTGCGTGTAAATGGAAATTTCAAATAAAAACGCCTCAAATATTAACATGAGCTGGATTCGTGTTTTTCCGCGTTTTTTGCGCCGGACGAGACACGCGTGATAACACACTGCAATAAAACTCGTCAGTTTGTACGTTGTTGTGAATTATGGTTGTAATTGGAGTCTGTGTGGTTAGTGATTAGACGCGGAGTACGTTTTGTGCTTGTATACGATTATTTATACTATACGTTGTACGGATTGATATGAAAGTAGCAAATGTGTGAAACTTGCGCATTCTGTAAATTTTGAGTGTGCGTACTCTCGCTGAACCCAATATTTTTCCTCTGCTGGGCACGGGTCTTCTCTCCGAATGAGAGAGTTTTAGGTCAAAGTCCACCGCGCTGGCTAAGTGCGAATTGGTAGGCACTTATTTAGATTATTTATTATTGGTAGACACAGCCATTGATATACTATACAAGTTTTCAAAAAAGTAACATACATTTAACATTAATATTTAATACCCTAACAACAACCTAGACCGGCGTTCAGCGTGACGTCACTATGCCATGACGCATTTCCGCCGCAACCACCACCGTTCATTACAGCCACTTTCAACATTAATTGTTTGCCAAATCATAATGTGTAATGATTCAAACCAATAAACAGATGATGTAGTCAAGTATGATATTAAAAATATTTACTAGTATTTATCTATGCAATTTAAATAAAGCATTATAATAATAGTCTACAGACTATTATACTTATACATAAGGAGGTAAAATTGGAACCCAGCTAAATACTAGTTATTAAAACATCCGTATAGTTTTTAATATATGAACTACATGACGAGCAATTTCACAAATTTTGCTACTCCTACAATTAGGTTTAAAAAATCTTCATTTCTGATGCAATTTTATTTCACTTAAAATGTGAAACTTAAAAATTAACAATGACGTATAGTAATGCTCCATACGTAATTCGTATTCGTATTCGTTTTTGGTGTTACAAAGGTATGTAAATAGTTTTTATCAATCCTTCCTTGACATCCATAGCGTATTGTACCTACGATAGCCTAAAAACATCTCAATCTGTAAGGAGACCCAGATCCAAAACTACAATGTAAACTACGATCTAGATTAGGTTCGGTAGGTAGGGGGTTGACGAATAAATTAGATCAACATCATACTTGTATAATTATTAGGTAATAGTACGATATTAGGTAATATGACGACCCGCGTGGCGGAGCGGTCACCATACCGGTCTGACGCGCAGTGGGTCCCGGGTTCGATTCCCGGCCAATATGAATGATGAGTTTAGATTTCTGTTCTGCCCACGCCACAGGAGAAAATCCTAGTGTGGGGCTATGAGTGTAGAAAGCGTTTAAAAAAAAAACAAACTAAGAGTAGATATTTGTTTAGTACCAGCTTTTAGTATTTTTTTTGCAGTAATTTAACTTTTATTATTACGGAGATGGGTAACACACATACCTAGATAGGTGGTTTAATTACATAGTAACTTTTATCTAAACTCACTTTTAAGCCTACGTTACATTTATTTAATAGCAGAAATAATAATTATTATTAATTGAATTTAAAATGTGTAATACATGGTCGTAACGAAGTTCTTTCATAAAGCATTGTTCGTACTGATTTCCTCCGTCAGCGACGCGGGTATGAAATTATCGCGGTTTAACTCCCGCCTCCGAGCGAGATTAAGAATTATTGCGTCTTATCTCCATCCCTAGTTGACAACTCAACGATTCGCCTACCGATATCTACCAGAAATTATTTCTACAAACTTTACCTAACGAACACCCTTCACTATACGCCGACACCCATTTAAATTCAACCCTCTACCCGCCACACAGGGTCCAATTAGCGATGCACGTGTTACTTGTCAAGACAGGTGATTAGTGAAAAGCTGGAAACTGGGAATCATTTGTGAATCCGAGAGCGAGACGGCGTCATTTGTTATGGATATTTTTGGGGGTAGAAAGAGATGGATTGTCGTCTGAAGTTCAGGCGTCGCAGATAAAATTTATACGCGGATGAAACGATTTATTACAAAAGCGTTGAGTAGGTACTCCAAATTAATTACACTAAGTTTTGCTTTAATTTCGTTCCATTGTGAGGAGGTTGGGCTCTTGTTGTCGGTATCGGCGTTTTTGTGAACAAAGGGGATCGTGGGGATATTTATGATGATCTTCACTTTTGTTGTAATATTTTTTTCAGGCGACGACTGTTTGACTTATGAGTTAAGGATGGGGGATTCAATTGCATGTTTATCTCGGAAGCGTCGTTTTGATTTGTAACATAAAGTTATTTCGATATGTTTTGACTTACAATGATAATATCTTAAACATTAATCACTGGACAAATATGTTTCTTTGAATATTTTCTAGCAAATTAAATCGTGTCCCTTTTTGTATCTCTTAGTTGGAAGGCTGAAATCATATCCCAGAATCTTAGTGGCTCAATCAAACTAGAGGATATTTTAATTTTCAGTAAAACCCCAATTTGGAACAGTTTTACAAGATATTATATCAGCATATAAAGACGCAATTACGAAACATTGCATCTTATACAAAGATCTGTCGCCGCTATCAATTAACCTATTTAGGATTATTTAATCGATTTGATAAAGTATAAGACTTACACTTTTTCGAAAATCGATTAATAATCATTGCAGTACATATTCGGACATCTTATTTCGCATATACCAAACTCGAGCTGTTACAAGTTAATAAAACCGTTAGCGTGATTCAGAAAGGGGTACAACTACTTTCGTAACACTATCTCGTTTCATAGAGTTTTAATTTACAACGATTCTCAAAAAGTTTCACTTTAATAATGAGTAAAAATGATAATATTTATCTTAATAAGTTTAGAACTTTTACTTCCAAAAGTACCGAAGTAACTTGGAGACTAATTTTGATTCGTTATCTGTAAAAGACTAAACTATAACAGAGTTATGTGTTTGTCTGGTCATGTAACAACCATATATTTGGTGTCTGTTTGTCCCGTGCACTAAATATATACGTCGCCTTCTACCCTCCCCACAGCCATATGTTTGTATTACTCTAATATTTTGTATGTTTTTAAGATTTACTACTAGTACGTCTATATTTAATAGTCTCATAAACAACTGTGGTCTACAACGTTTTGTAACTGTAGTCTTATACGTATAGAATAATTGGAAAGAATTTCAACAAAACATTATTTTTAACATCAATTCGTTGTAGACCAATAAAACATTATTCGCTAGTTTGTCAAAAAACACGATTCATATGGTAAAAGAAGAACACATCTCATATGATAAAACAAAGCTTAAAAAATGACAAATTTGAAATAAGTGACACTGACCAAAAAGTAAATTTAATAATCTGTTCATGAATTAGTGTGATATGATTTTAAGAACACAGGCTTGTGCCGAATAATAACAGTTTTAAGCACAGGTCCTGTGAAGGGTGTGTTATGGGTTCCAACTTAGTCCTCAGGGGCAGCAGCGCATCAGTGTGTAAGTCCCTATTGGATTGTACTTCTATCTGGGTTTGATAAATTGTAGATATCCAAAGGTGATAGTGGCCACTTAACATCAGGTGGACTGGACGCTCTTGCTCTCCTATCATAAAAAATGGGTTTACAAATAATATACCTCGAAGATATCTAGAAATGGCGAAGTACGTTTTAGCAACAAAGTAATCAGGAGATGCGACAGATAAGTAAATGAGAGTATACTCCTGCGGGACATCAAAACGTGTTTGTGAAACTATAGAGCTGCGAAACTTCAACGACATTCATTAACTTAAATAAATAATGTGTATGTCGTTAAAGTAACTATAGTATATTGAAAAATTAATACACTTATTGCTTTATAGGTATTTGGATAGGTATGATATAGTCTCAGTCAATAAGCCGTATAATACCTGAGAAGTGTCTAAGTGAGGTAATAAGTTTAATAAAATCAACTAAACGCTATTTACGTCTAAATGAAATATATAAATAATTTATTAATAATAATAAAACACATTATCTAAATATATATAAGGTTGAAAATATATATAAGGTTTAATGTATATAAGGTATGTTTAAAAATGTAATTTATCGTTCTAAGTAAACTTTGTTTGTTTTCTGTACGCACTACGTAACCAAAATGTTTTCTCAGTAAGTGAATTGTAAATTCTTTATGAGAAATAAAGATCTTAAACCACATATAACTCAAAGGTGCCTGACTGACTGACATAGTGATCTATCAACGGACGGATCGGGCTGAAATTTGGCATGGAGGTAGATGTTACGACGTAGGAATCTGCTAAGAAAGGATTTCGATCTATTCTACCTCCAAGGGGATAAAATAGGGAATGAAAGTTTGTATGAATATGTGACAATTTCAATACTTAATAACGCAAGCGAAGCCGCGGGCAATAGCTAGTTTTTTTTTTTGCCCCAGCTTGCGGGGACACTGCCGTACCTACAGATTGCCTTCTAATCTTTTGGCTCCCAATGTCTGTGTTAAACCAAAACGTACAATATACCAAACGTTCACAATTAGTAATTAGAAGTCCGTTCAATTAGTTCGATCGTTGTTTTGCACTCTATCTCAAACCCAAAACGTGACTCTATATTCCCCGGAGACGAAACATCAAAGCCTCCACTGAATTAGACGTTTTCAGATACTAAAAGATATTTAGTCAGGTGGACCCTTCTACCCCCTAATGGCACACTATTTTAAAGGGTTGTTTACACCTCCCCAAGACGGCCCCTGGATGTCGCAATCCCTCTTAAGTATATCGGATCTTCTTGCGATGTTTTGTTGTTATATGGAATGAGTTTACGGTTTTACGGAATATTAGGCGTGTTTATGTAGAAAGTTTTATAAAATAGTTTTTGACGAAATAACATGTTACTAAACTAAATGATTGTGATTATTGAATATAAAGCAAAACATAAACATTGTAATCTTGCTGAAATATCTGAAAACTTTATTTAACATTGTATTGTGTATAAGCAAAAAATAATAATACCATAATGTTAAATAAGTTACACGGTAGTAATTTTTAAAGACGCTGTCTACACTCATCGCCCCACATTAGGATTATTCCTGTGTCGTGGGTATCATGGAAACACAAAAACGAATACACCAATACCCAGACCCAGAACAGAATCTAAACTCATCATTCTGATGTCTGTCTGGCCGAGGAACGAACCCGGAACGCACTGCGTGTCAAACCAGTATGGTGACCGCTGGGCCACGCAGATCGTCAATTGTAATTGCATAGAATATATTAAATACTCATAGAATACCTAGAAATCATGATGTTTTCGGATAATTAATACACAGAGCTAGATTGACAGTGACATTCGTCAAGGATGCATATTAAAAAATACTACACCCATAACTAGAAACTGAAGTGCAGACCACAAATCTACATAAAGCATTTACATAATTATATTCTTGGTCCAGGATTGAATCCGAAACCTCCGCGTATATCTGGTGCGGTTACGACACGCGTCAATTTTTAAAATACGAAACTATCCACCTTTGTATGTACCTATGTACATGTACACCAAACCCTAACTGGAAGCAGTGAGATCGGATCGATTCTATTTATATCAAACGAAACATTTCGTTACCAAAACAAACAGAAACATCGAAAAACAGCTTTGGAGTGAACTTCAAAGGTCCCTAAAATATTCCATTTGACAGAACCTTTTGGCGTGTTTGATCTCGCGGTCCGAATGCAGCCAATCACAGGCAGGTCGAGTTTGATTGCTTGAGGGATCTTAATTACCCCGACCTTTGGCGAAGGCGTGCCGGCCCTTAACACTCCACTGAGCGGCAATTTGCTGCCATCCAGACTATTCAACTCTATTTGTGAGCTATTTATTAGTAGGTGTCAAATGACTGCCTTGGATACCTAACTATACCTTCATCACATTGCTGTGCTTACATGTGATTGTTATTGTAAGGTTTAATTCAAATTTGAAACGAAAGATCTTTAAAAAAGGTTAAGAAAAATTCTTCTTAACTTTGTTCAAAGAACCCTTCATGGCAATTAAAACAACACCACCGCCCGACCCATACGTTTATACCAGCAGTGTTCTGATTTTGTTGGAGGTGGTAAGGAAGTCAAACTTTTCCAAGAAGTTCGGACATATTCCTCAGAAGTAACAACGCATCTGTGTGAGTTACTCGCATGCGCGAGTAAGACTTATCTTATGTGGAGTTGAATACAGATATCGTTTGGCGACTGTGACCACTTACCATTATGCAGACTGTAAGCACGTTTGTTACATCTATATATTACAAATAAATACTACATAATACTACAATAACACTAATTAAAATTATTCATTGTAGAAAATAAATTCGGCTATATCAATACTACATCCATTTCTATTTCTGGCTTATAACAGACTTGTTTAAGTTAAGAAGATGTGACAAAGCAAATAAATACAAATGTAAGGCAATTCATAACTATATAGTTTTATTTTAGCTTAAATAATGTGTAACAACTAGTATTCTAATGACAACTACTAAAACTACTTAATTACAAGGTTGTAATTAATTTTAATATACAGAATGAACAAATTTTTAAAATATTACATTAACTTATACAGATACTTAGTTGTTTCTCACTGAATATACACTATCCATTTTTGTAGTATAAACTTAAAAAGTGCAGTCTAACTCTTGCTAGATTCACGGGAATAAATCACAACAACGCGGCGTTCTTCTTTTTAGCAATTAACCTGAATTCTTTCTCGTACAAATATTTAGCTATCGCAGCGAGCAGACAGGATGTTGGTGGCGAGTGTCCACTGATGCCATTAAGCTCGCGTGCAGACTACTGTACAGGGTGCTCGGAATAAACTATCGGGATTTACAAAACTTGAGAATAAACTTTCATATTTGTATACCGCATGAATTTGCTCATCGATGTAGAGAAACGCTTTTTTATCTTATTGAAATACCACTCTTGAAGTACCACGAGTACACTCCACTTGATGGTACGTGGCTACTGCCATTCATGGACGTCTATAAGCAACTTCATATAGAATAGGAATTATCATCATCATCATTGTTTCTGCGCTCAATACGAAAACAAACAAAACGTGAGTGAGCTACATATTTCAATAAGGTTTTTATACCACTTTGTAATTTATAAGAGTTTAAAGAATAGGTAAATATCAATTTATCAAAATATTAAGCAAGAAAAAAGCTTTAAAACTGAGTAAAATAACTAAGTTCTCAACTTCCAACTTGCTGGCAAGTCACCAGTTATCAGCCAATAACTGGGCTAAAGGCACAAAAGGACTATTTAAAGCATTGAAACCGCTATTTATAGCATCAACCTTTACAGTCGAGACGAACAGACGGACAGCTGATGTGTAAGATCAATCCCCAGCCACTGGCGCGACGGGTTCGTAGCTCCTACATGCGCTATGAAGCCTCAAATAGCCTTTATCCTGTTCTTATAAGGTCCACCAGGAATCCAGAAGCTCGTTTATTTTGAGTACGACTCAATAAATTCCTAACTCGGGAGCGATTGTTCGCTGCACTAAAAAACTGCAGACATTGTCTCGCATGCAGTTGACTGCAATACTTTTTGTACCTTATCGACTGTCATATAAAAGGAATAGCTGCTACATTTATATTTTCCTCTCTGATATTGTTCGGTATTGTTCTTATATCGTCCTTGTATGCCCATTGTTAACATGTAGGTACTCATTAGAGCAAATACGCCAGGAAAATACTTTTTTCTTTTATGTTCCTACTGAACTTTACAGTGACTTAAATAGTGATGTTGTTACGGTAGAAGTTTTATTGCATTATATGCCATACCTAAACGCAAAATCTCATTTGACTGAAACGTCTTAAAATGAGTCGATTATTATAGTTATTACAATATCACAATATGTTCACTGCAACTAACGCTAGGATTCCTAGAGCATGTACCTAAATAAATCATTTGTTTGTTGCCTAGTCTGGTACCGGAGCCGTTTACCATATTACAGTGAACCGAAATGGTAACACTTCACCCGTGTCGCAAAAAAATCTTCTCACCCCCACAAAAGAAAAGGCCATTCTATAAATACGAACAAAGCCTGCCAACCTGCGCCCGCTCTGTTAACCAACAAATCGTCTGCGAAACGATCTAATTAACAGAATATAATTGGAATTCCCGAGATTACAGCGACATCTCGCACTAAAAGCAACTCTGTGTCGCGCTGGGGGGCGCCACGTTCGCTCTGATTTACGCTGCGCCCGCGCATGTTTCAGTTAATTAGCCCGAAGACACGCAGTTCACACTCCACGCGCCCTAAAAGGAGATATCAGTTAGCCTTAAGTAGACACTACTGTTTCCTGTCCCTTCCTTTTGTGTAATGAAAATCTTGTTCGATATATATTTGGCGGAAAACAGAGCGTTGTACCGGGAATGTTTATCCTAACGAATGGCTTACTTCAAGGCGATTGTGAATTTATAACGTTACTATCTTAGTTTTAGTGAATTAATAGGTGCATTTAACGTCAGAAAAAATCATACTATTTTAAAAGCAAATTACTTTATTTACAAAACCGAAGTAAGCCAGGTGTTTTGTTTTGAAATAGAGTTAGATAATTAATTAAAAACAAGATAGACGTAAAGCAATTAGACAGATGAACGCTGAACATCCTCCGTTTCAGTCAGCCCGCATTTACTACGATATTCGATGAGCACTTACATAACGCACATAGACCAGAACTGGTCCAAACAAAAAGTTGACGTCGCGTTGAAAAAGAAAAAGCCACGCAAATACACAATGCCAAAGAGTCCACGGCTGTATTACTTCATTCCGGACGCAGCTCGCCCGAGCCACTGGCAATGTGAGCAAAAACGAAGCGAACGTTGTAATGCGGGCAACGGTAGCGAAATAATAAGATCGCACAACAAAATAAAGAAGCCCTCGAAACAAAAGGAAGGCTAGTGAAATAAGGCGAAAAGGTTTAAGGAGTGACGGTGGGCCCGCTCATTGTCTTGGTGGCGCGGAGCGGGAAGCGCGGATAAGTTGTCCATTTAAATGGGATGGAAACATCCTGATGTCTAACTCTAAACCTAAAACTAGCATTTTTAACGTAAATTTAGTTGAAAAAAGCAAACAAAATTTCATGAAACTCTACAAAGTCGCCTTTGTCCAATATAATAAATATATAGTGTCATTATTATATTAAACGAAATGTCCAAAAGTCCATTAGACCAAAAAAGATGTTCGAAAAATTTTAGATTATTTTATTATATTATATTACATTTACATTTTAATAGCTCCTTATATTTTATTACGTACATATTTTTTAGTTTTTTCTTTTTTGTTTGCATCGAAAACGTTTCAAAATTAAATAAAACTTTACTCTACGAACAGGTAACATAAAATAAAAGGCTCATCTATTTATCTTCCAATATCGTAGTCATCTAAAATTCTGCAAAACCTCACGGCACTCCACTGAACATATCATCACAGCTTCTGATGCCTCATCGCTCTAACATGGTCACTGAGCTGACTATCTCTTTTCTTATTTGGCTTTTTTTCTTATTTAGATTCTATGGCTCCATCTTGTATCATTTTAAACTAATTTAACAGAAAAGGTTTTAAATTTGCGCAAGTGTAGAATGCAGAGGTTAGTTTACACAAATAATGTAAAGTTCGGTGCGTATAAATACAGATAGTAGGTATTGTCTGTCGTAATATGGAACCTAAAAAAACGAACTAGACGTAGGATGGATAAGTTAATATACCACTAATGCTTGTCAACGGTTTCTCGCCGCCACCGAAGTTTCGTCGTGACCACGATCCATGTAACTATGTCGTAATATCGGCAAAAGAAATTAATATAAAACCGCATATCGTGAGTACCCGTAACATATTAAAATATACTCCATCTTTTAATTTTACCGACTATCAAAACTGCTCTCAAATTCCTGTCAACTACTCGGCGACTATGGTGCATTTACAGACGCGTAAACAATTGACTTTTGAGATTTTTGAGTAAAATCACTAATGTGGCTGTCGACGGTCGCTCAAGTAACAAATCAGAAGGCCGAACGATAGCAACTTAAACAACTGTTCAGTAAAATCAAAAACAAGATACCTCATATTCTATAACGATAGTAGCCATAGGGCGGTCAGGATTAAAGTCCCAGATCTGTGTATTTAGAAACGTTCTCCATCTTATGTTAGGTATTTTCTGTATGTTTTTTTAATTAACTATTTATATTTCGTTACTTGCCGACAAATACGGTACACCTCTCAGTTAACAGCAGGGCTGCGCTGGACAGCTTAATTAGACCGATAAAAACAGAAAATCTCGTACAAATTCCTTAAAAATTTGCCTGGAACCTAAATCACCAAAAAAGCTATAAAGTAATTTGCACACAGCTCCAGAAAAGACGGAAAAATGTGACGTAGCATTACGGCATGCATAAATCATGAGAATAGACAAGATCATATTTTTAAAAGAGACGAATACGATATCGTATATATTTTCATAACATGGAAGTAGCAAAGCAGCAATGTAGCTCATCTAATTGTTAATGGCCTATACTGCCTATGGAGATCTGTAAACAATCGCAGTTATGATCAGTCTTACCTGAGGTTAGCCCCAAATGCGTTGATACCCTTAAATACTAAGTTGGAACTCCTCGAACATATATATATTCCTTACCACACCCTTCAGACCAGGACACAGAAATGCATTACACGGCTGTTATTAGGCAGAAATAGGTGATGCAGTGGTGCTTATGGAGTCGAATCATAAAGAACTCTGCCACCTTCTTTCACTTTGGCAAGGGGAAATCTCCTGCCAGGCTAGGTGATCATGCCTGTGGATCGGTCGTGCTCCGACAGTTTGTGTTCGGAACTTGTATATGTGCACGATGTTAAGAAAACTCCGATTTTACCTCCGAACAGAATACAATGACTTCATCTCTTAATAAGTAGCGGGAGGTCGCCACATCACAAATGATATTGAAAATATCTGTAAGAATTTAATGGTGGCTATCCTGAAACTTAGTAAAGACGTGCTTGCGAGTTCCAACGCGATTATAAAGCTCACCTAACTACATACATCGTCGTAGTACAACGTACAGCACAATCCTCTTACATACATATATTTATGCATAATATTTGACGCGACACCGCGCCACCTGTCACATCCAGACGCCCGCTCCCGATGTATCCCGGAATTTTACATTACAATTGGTGCTCTAACTCCAAACTGCGAGCGTGGTCGGAACCGGTAAACTCATAGCGTGGAGGAAGAAAAACACTCTACAGACAGATGAATAAAATCTATTTGATGAAACTATTATTGTATTGATTGAAGCTATATATTATATACACTGTTATGATAACAAATATTTACCTGTCGTAAGGTATCAGTTTCGAAAAGCACGACTTCCTTTCTTCCCGTAGATGCCTTACGAAACGTCGAAGCTATAAATCCAGGCCTGAGCGGCTACTAATGAAATTATTCAGTGATAATAGCGTGATTTTTTGGTTTAAGAGAAGGTTCAGCAGTACACTTCTAAGTACTGATAATTAATAAAAATGAACCAATAAGTAAAGTAAAAATGGAGACACCCAACATTTCACATTTTGACTTTATAGTTCCACAAGTTAGTAACCTAATAGTTTCCACAGCCTAATGACAGAAATATTTTCGAACTTGGCATAGTCACATAAGAGTTACAACTCAATAATGGCCGGCCTCATACTATACCAAAATTCAATTTAAGGTTTCAATTTACATTAGACTACATCCACTTTTTCTGCTTCCAAAACATAAAAATATTACATTCAACATACTCGTAACTTATGTTTACTTCGCAAACTTTCCAAAACATACCCTAAAATGCAAAAGTTTTTCAATAAAAAAGAATTCTAGCTAGATTTAAAGAGTAGAGTATCCTGTTGTCGCGCGGGAATATGATAAATCAGCGGGGTACAGCCGCGCACACAAATCATTTGAAACGAGCCTGTCTATTGAAACATCGCACACACCTTTGTTTATTGTTTCGTTCCAAACGTTACTAGAAATATCAACCTGTTTTTCGATTAAACTCACCTTTACCCCGTATTATTATAAGCAACTTTGTTTTGCAATGCCTGTTTTTTACAGGAAATTTAACCTTTTATATTTATTAATATCTCAACGTTTTCATGACATATAAGCCCACGTTTGTAAATAAGTGCAGTTTATTCAGCAGCTTGACTAATCATTGACGCAAATGAAATACATTAGCGATGAGAAAGCCCAGTTGGAAGACAGTAATTTTAGGATATTTACGTTATTTTTTTCTGTGTTTTGTGTTTAGTTTTAAAAAACTTTATGCAGAAACTTTTATATTTTAACACCAAAAAGTTTATATTTACAGGAAGACCTTTTCACACGACTGTCTGATCGCACAGCGGCGCAAACCACAGACTCATGTCTACCATTCACTAACTGCAGGAGCGCTCGGTATATACGAGCGCAGTTTCGAAGTGCTGATATTGAATTTTGTACTCGAATGTACTTTGTTAGTTGGATTGGTGCGTTTTGTAGACACGTCGATTTCTGGCGACGATTGCTCGGTACCTACGATTTATTTAATATCGAAGTAAGGTCTGAAGAGAAAACTTAAATATAAAATGACAATACTGAGAAATGTTCTAGTGTGCACAAAATGTGCATAGAACGACCACTACAAAAATGTATAATAAAAACGTCAATATACACTCACATCCACACAGTAAGATTTTCTTCTGCGTCTTATATGGCATCAATATACGCAAAGACGAATACAGAAGCAACCCAAACATCAAGAAGGAAAAGAAATCATCATTCAGTTATGACTTTGATCGAGAATCAACCCGGAACCCACTCCGTGGCTTACTGGTATTGTGGCTACTCGGCTATGTTGGTCCTAACAAAAACAAACGACACTATTCAACAAAAAAATACAGTAGTGTAGTTAGCCACTAAGCAACAACTACAAGCTTTAACGCAAGTACAATACTTACGTTAAAGTACCTACAAAATGGGTCTTGAGCGTAACTTACATATGCTAAAAACCTTTATCTATAGCTCTCAGTGTCAGTGATAGCCTAATGGTGGAAAGTCGGCCTCTCAATCGAGGATCCGGGGTTCGAACCCCTGGCACGCACCACTGACTTTCTAAAAATTATGTGCGTATTAGAATTGAATAATCACTGCTGGTGAAGGAAAACATCGTGAGGAAACCTACACATCTGAGAGTTCTCATAAATAAAAGAGTTCTGGCGGTGGACTATGGCCTAAAACTCTCTCATTCTGAGAGAAGACCCGTGTCCAGCAGTGGGACAATAATGGGTTGTCGAGAGAAACTGTCGGCTACAAATGCTCATCTAATTGCTTCATAATAACAGCGACAATTTTATTGTAACAATGTGACAGAATCATAGCCTTATAACGATGACTGACAGAACATACTTTATGAATATTGTCTTGAGTTCCAATGATCGAACTCCACCCATGGGCATTAGTCCATTTTTTGGTCTCGTCTTCTGAAGACCAGAGTTCTGCCTGCCATTGGCCACAAACGCGTAGAGACGCATTTAATAAAAACAATAAGCGTAGAGGTAAACATCTGTACATAAAGAGTCTCGTTGCTTCATTTATTTGAGTCATAATTCATGCTTTTATTTATATGTTATTATATATCTTGTCCAACTAAATAGTCACTTGCTACCAAATGAATTTTCTCTGTGTATGTTCGCTCGGCCTCGTGCCAAATTCAAGTCCTAATTGATTGCCTACTTCGATCGATCTTCAGCTTCCGTTGACTCGAGAAAATTCGACTCCTATTAAAACACAATTCTGTAGATTGTAGAACTTAATTTTAAAGTATTTACAAAATTATACAAATCCTAGTCCCGGGTACAGGTAAGGTAAGGTCATCGGTACCTGAACACAAATACGATTATATTCTCAAAATTAATAAAGGTCATCAATTTAAACATACTTTCAAGAATATATATTTGACCAAATAGATTGTGCTAAAGGTGTGGAATTGACAATGATTTTTTGTATTACCTTTTATTCGTAATATGAAGTTGCAAATGGGTACGCAAACCACCTGATGGTAAATGGTTTCTGCGGCCCAGAACAGCCAACCACAGATGGATTGTTTCTCCTGAGAACTAATCTGGTCACCTCATATGAAAATAAGCCGGTTACTGCACCCTTCCACTTAAAAGATTTATTTCACGCTAGAAATAGCTGAGACGGTAGCACCTCCCCGATCAAGTCATATTCTTTTTAACCGACTTCCAAAAGGAGGAGGTACTCAATTCGTCTGTATTTTTTTTTTTTTTTTATGTTTCATACATCGAAATATATTCGATGGTTAGAGTGGACCGATTTTGACAATTTTTTTTTTATTTGAAAGGTGTTGCTTACAGTTGGGTCCCATTTTAAT